>PVIU01018645.1:0-38536 GCA_004026605.1 Ondatra zibethicus
AAAAGTTGGAAGCCAGGGGCGGGGATAGAGGTGGGAGAAATTTCATCCGATGGATGGAGATAGAGACAGAGACCCACATTCACATCAGAGCAATGGATTGAGCCCCCAAGGTGCAGGTGAAGAGCAGAAGGTGGGAGAAGATGAGTTAGGAAGTTAGGACCGTGAGGGGCTGGTCCACCTACTGAGACAGTGTGCCTTACTTCCTTCTTTCTTTCCTTCCTTTCTTCCTTCCTCCCTCCCTCCCATTCTCTCTGCCTCTTCCTTCTCCTTTTCCTATTCCTCCTCATGTCTCTTACTCTGTGTTTGTGGATGTCTCTGTTCATTCCTTGTGTTTTTCAACATATCTCATTAATGTCAGTATGCCACCATCTTTCCTCTTCTTGTATTTTGCAAGTGTGACTTTATCCATTAACCTAAAATCATTTTTGTTTGTCATGTAAACCCTGGTGGCAAATTAATGATTATCAAAATAGTGAAATACCTGAGGTACTTTATATGAAACTTCCTTGCTGAGGTAAAATAAGCCCACCCAGCATCAGTGTTTCAATTTTCATGTTATGGACAAGTATTCTTTGGTGGTCTCTGGATTTTAATGTTTATCTTTCTGAGCACATTTTCTTGGTAGTTCTCCTCTTTAAAAATGGTCTCCAAGAATAAGTGTTTTCTTTCTCTTACATATAAGAAGTCAATGTTACATCTAATGGATTGCAACATGTTAGACAAGCTTTCTTCTGATATGAATTATAGTGCTATAGACTATGAGGTTCACTATTAATAAACAAAGAGCCTAAATTATATAAGGTGTCTCTAAAGAGAAGAATGCATGAACCAAGCTTACATTCAGGGGAATGGTGTGACCAGAGACATAAACATCTATTTCTTCTAATAATAGGGTTATGTATAAACTCATTCATTTACCATAGTAACATTGTCCTTGAATTATTAACTAGTGTTAATAGTGTGGCTGAACTATATTTTGGAAGAGGAAACTATTAATATATATGTATAAGAATATGAGTAAATATTTGGGAAATTATTATAAATGGTTCATATATACATACACACATACACACATATATACATATAAATATACATATATATGTATATACACACACACACACACACTCACACACATATATACACTCTTGACACCCAAACCCTCTAACTATAAAATATAACAAAGTTAGCAACTCACAGTGGAGGAATATAATCACTTATTAAATATAGACAGGACATGTAAAATATGAAAGATTTAATATAAATTTATACCACAAAGAAGCAGATTACAGGGCCCTGTGAAAATCTGGAGGCATTAGTGTAGAGTTTCATTTTAACAATAACATAAATGGAATTACTTTTTTTTCAAACTGTAAAACATCTCTGGTGATTAAAATGGAAACAGTTTATTTGGAAGTACAAAAGACCCCACTAACCTATGCATTGCTGAACAGCAGGAGTCAATCTAGGATTTCATAATACATGACTTAAAAATACACTAGGAAGGTGTGTGTCTGTCACAGAACAGCATGTAGTTTCTACAAAAACAGATATGCAGAAAATATAACTGACTGTTGGACTCAGGAATGGGTGAACCCATGCAGCTATAGTTATTCAAATGCCAACAATAATATTAAAACCCTATTTTAGTGAAACGATGTCTATTTAACAAATATTAGTAAAGGTGAATGTCTAAGTGCAAAAGATCAAACAATATCTCCATCTCTAATCCTGTAAAAATCACAACTCAAAATACTTCAAATAGAGCACCTGAACTTATCAGAGGACAAAATGAGCAGACTCTTTGGTCCTAGAAACAATATTATAATTGGGACTCAAAAGGCATGGAAAACAAAATAAAAATTGACAAATGATTTCATAGCAACTGTGAAGCTTTATAGAAGGTCCTAAAATAATGTACATTTTTCTCAAGATCATGTTATCCCATCTATGATTTGTATCTACAAGAGAAACAAAGTCAGCAGCATATGAGACAGACATAAGGGACCATTTTTATTTTGGACTATAATACACACATACACACATACATACACACATATACATACACAGAGAAAGAGAGAGAGAGAGAGAGAGAGAGAGAGAGAGAGAGAGAGAGGAGAGAGAAAGGTAGACAGATAGATAGAACTACAGAGAGAATGTGATCCTGTGCTTTCCTCTATTCAAGTGTTACTCAACTATTAAAATACAGGGATTTGGGGACCCCTTTGGCCAACAATTCTGTTAGATGGAACCCAATCCTAGTGCTGGAAACTTCATTTGGTGGCAAAAGATGACAAGTTAGAGATCTGTTTCCACCATTATTTGGCAATTTTATTTAGATCACCTTCATATATGTATATATTTTAGAAAGCTTCCACTGTATCAAGTTGTCCTACTACCCTCAAATGGCCCTTAATTTTGCCCCTCTCTCCCCAAAATCCATCCCTTGTCCTCTTCTTGTATTCTCTCCTCTCCTCTCCTCTCCTTTCCTCTCCTCTTCTCCACTCTTTTCCTCTCGACTTGATCGTCCCACTCCAATTGTTCCTTATCATCCAAAGCTACATATTTTATTTCCCTTTCCTAGGGAGATCTATCAGAACCACAAACCCGAGACCCCTACTCCACATTTTACCTCTGTGATTCTACAGATTGTAGCTTGGTTATAAGTGACTTAACAGCCTATAAACACAGATCAGTGAATATATATTTGTCTCTCTAGATCTGGGTAATTATTTTATAGTTCTGTCCATTTAAGTGCAATTTACAAGTCTGCTCCAAAGACTCTATGCTACTCTTCACAGACTGACAGTAAGGCCCAAATGCTGAAGTCAACACCTACACAATTCTTTGAACATAGAGAAGTCGAGCTATGTACAGCCTTTACCTCTTTGTGCCAGCATGTGTGACACAAGAAGTCTCTCTGCACACTACTGAAGGAAAAAAAAATCACCAACCAAGCCAAAATACCTGAAATCAACAATGTTGTCATTCTTTTTAAGTTATGCTAGTACAAGGTAGAGCACAGTTTGTGGAAGTAAACAATCAATATCTGACCTGACTCATGGTCTACTCCATGAGAGAGAACCTGTACCCAATACTGCTTGGGTGGCCAAGAACCTGAGATTAGAAAGCCTAGGGACCCAGGGTAAAACCAAATACCATTTTTCTAAAAATAGAACGAAATATATTATTAAAATGATTCTTAATGATACTCAACTACAGTCATATATCAATGACTTGTTTCGCCATCATCAGAGAAGTTTCTTTCTGCAACAGATAGGAAGAAATACAGAGACCAGCAGCCCAACATTATGTAGCATTAGAGCCCTTGGGACACTCAGCCCTATTAAATCCTTTGGGATTCATATAACCCTACAGAAGAGGACATAGCCCAAATGTCCTCTGTGGATATGGTATGACTTCCAGTTCAGTATTTTATGGAATTCCTGAGTGTAGGAATAAAGCATGCCTTTTCTTCAACTTTTTCCGTATAATTGTATGTTTTCTCCAATTCTGGTGTTAATTTTTGTTTTAAATTATGAGAATTTATTTTATTTTATTTTATTCTAATTCTTACTCCTTAGGAACCTGTCTGTTTTCTAATGGCAAACAGTTAGGGGGTTAGTCTTGATAGTAGGGGAGGTGGGGAAGAACTGGAAGGAGGAGAGGTAGAGGAAGCCAAAAGCAGAATATATTATGTGAGAAAATTTATCTATTTTCAATATGAGAATTTGAGAACAACCTGGTCTACTGAGTGAGTTCCAAGATAGTCTGAACTTTACAGAGAAACCATGTCTCATAACGAAATATGGAAATATGAGTAAAAAATAAAATATTACCTGTAAGAATACGAAGTTTTATCCAAAAAAAAATAAAAAGAATGAAATCCTGTCATTTGCAGTGAATTGGATAGAAACAGAACATTCTGTGGAACATGAAAGCCAGAGATAGAAAGGTGAGTGCTACATACTCTTTCTCATCTCTAGACAAAGTAAAATGAACTGAAATTATAAGAAGGATGAATGAAATTGTAGGGTGTATTTATGTGTAATTTCAATTGCTTTCTCATATCTGTACATGACCATAGTGATGTCTGTATGTATTCTCTTCTGATGTGGGTGTAATGTGTGCTGCAGAGCAGGTACACTGGAGAAAGGACAATTTTGTGAGGTTGAGTCTTTCCTTCCACTTTTACATGGACTCTGAGGATACTAGATCACGGATGCTAACAAGCCAGCACTTTGCCCTGCTGAGGCTTTTCGATTTAAACTGATTTAGCTCTTACATGACTAGTAAGTTATTCTTGTTTAAGAAACATATGCAAAGACAACTTTCATAAGCAGATGTTAGAGATATCAAGCATGTGTTTCAAATGATAAAAAATATCTGCCAAAGCATAGTGAGAGAATACACTGTTTCCTCATTCATGGTGACTATTTTATTTATATATAGTTATCACGGTTCTAGGGCTGGAGAGATGGCTCAGCTATTAAAGTCTAGGAACACAACCAAAAATAATTATCATATGCCTGAGGCCTTCAAACTATTTTTGGAAAAAATATTGCAAAGCAAGAAACCATTGTCACTTTTCTTTGAGACACAAGCAATTGACTTGCTCAAATGACTTTATCATTTCTTTCTTCTTTTCCATTTAAGTTGATGAATCATCTTTTAAAAACACTAGAGACAATGCCACTCCTTAAAAGTAGATGGCCATTGTCTATTACTAATTAAGAATGTGCCAGTCCAGTGAAGCAAACTAAGGAGTAAACTTTTCAAATAGACCTTGGATTTCAGGAGATATAGCACAACACAAAGATATCCTCAGTGAAGTCATTTTCCTGCGGATGGAATCAAGATGTTGACAAGTATCAGCGTTAAGTATTGAAAGTATCAGCATTAAGAAATGCTGACACTTTTTTTGTTTTTACTTTTACAGTTTTAAAAAACTGTTGGCCAGAAAAGATGAAAAATTAATTACGTTTTAAATTCTGAAAACTGTGTATTGTCTAAGAGTGCTGAGATATCTAGCAATGAACTTCCATGGTCATAAACATATGATTCAGATAATTACACTTCAAATCAATTAGCTTGGTTTGTTGTAATCAAGAAGGCAGCCTATGCAGCCTTATAAATGGAGAGTGCAATGTTAACACACATAAAAGCAAGAAAATTAAAGGCATAACCATTCCTAACCTGTTTTTCAGCAAAGGCAAGAAGGAACAACTGTCTTGACAGAATTGTGCAAGGTCTGACATGTAACCTAAGTGCAAATAACAGCCAGAATGTCACTACTCATAGATGTTGGCACAAATCGCTACACTTTTGGGTCAGAGACCAAAGACTGGATTTATGAACAATGACAGAATATTGTTGCTGCTATCATTTCCCTTGGGCCTTCTTAGACACAGTGATAAAGTACAGGTTAGTTTCTTGAAATATATGTCATGTGATCAGTACAATGTATTTGATAGAGGATAAGGAAACATGAATTTAATCGATTCCTCATTGTAGCTCACAATAACCATAGAACTAGGAAATGTATTCCTTGTATACACAGCTAGGAAACATAGGACTGACCAGACTCAATCCTCTTTATAATCCTCTGGCACATGAAAATTGGAATGTGTGAATTTTAGGTGTACTCTATGACTTACATTGTCACTTTTAATATTCTACTATTTTTTTTAAATTAGATCACAAAGAGGTGAAGAAGAAACCCTTTTATATTTGTGACCTTACCATCTATGAGTCCTGATGTCAACTTCTCATTTCTTCATGCATCTGTCATGATGTGTAATGAATCACCCCAAATTTGGAGGCTTAGAACAATGTTTTTATTAATCTTCATGCTTTCTATGGACAGAAAATAAAAATGGCTTATATGATTACTATATGAATATATCCACATGTGGGTTTTACACATGTACCCAGTCACATTTCTATTTCATATCGCAGGAGAATTTCTAGGATCTAGACATCAGGGCTCTTCTAGATAGTTTCTTTTCATGGTAAAGTTTATGAATTTAGCTAGGCTCAATATATCAAAATTGAGTGCCCAGAAAGAAAGATAGGAATACTTCTTTTCTATAATCTAACTCTGTAAATGCCTTACTACTCAGCAGAGCCTAGCCAGACATCAGAGACAGAATACAGGATGCTCCATTACAGAAAGATTCTCAAGGCTATGTGGTGAGGCTGGAATATGAAATAAAATAAATTACAATGACTTAGTTTTGTAAATACAGCAATCACATTGTTTTATATACAATGGTTGAAATAACACATAATGGAATGTAATAAGAGACAGAAAGGGGAAAGAAGAAAAAGGAAAATTGTAAAAACAAAAATTTCAAAAACTTATAATTTAAAGTGTTTGCCTTATGGCAACATGATGCACACACAGTTCTCTCACTGAGAATGTGCACAGCTAATTTGTGTGCCCATGCCATAACTAGAATTGCTGGACATCATTGCATGAAATCAAATGATGGGCAGAAGACAGAGGTGTTGAAATCATATTGATATAATTTCCTACTTAAATGATATGTTATGAATCTTTCAACTTGGAAGCAAATGTATCCATCTTCATACTGCCATGTTTTGCCTCTTCGTGCCTTAACACTTCTTCCTTTTTAGCAATAAATGATGCTGAGTAATAACGTGAATAAAACAAAAGTTTATGTTTCCATCATGAACATAAATATAAATAACTAAGTAAATAGGAACATGCCATCATCAGTTTCAGTTCATTTATAGGTTCAGTGTTTTATCCAACACTTGAGATGATTTTTAACGATTCCATTTATCTTTAGTTCTCAGCAAAGTGCTTGTTGGATTTTTTAAATATATTTTTTAGTACTTGAAAATCATCCAACAGCTATAAAGTAGATAATGTGTCTCATGGCATCATTGGCCAGTAAGAGTTTCTTTTGACCTTTGCATTATTTCTTGAAGTCTCCCTGGATGTAGGATGATGGACAATTTTCTTACAAGCCATGTGACTCTCTTATTTGGCCCTGTACTTACAAGCTTCTTGGAGTGCTACCAGTAGCATCCTAGCTCTGTGACAGATATGCTGATGACAGAGGTCATGGCATATGAGCATGGTGCTTGTACTGTGCAGTTCTTCACCAAGGTTTTTTCATCAATTAATTCTTTTCTTTTATTTCTAAGTGTACAACAACAAAAATTAAGCTAGTCCACTTTAGCTAAAATTTTCCACTTAGCAATTAAACATGACCCGTTCTTAGGCAAGCACTTAAAGTCAATTGATTCATGTAATGTAAGCAAAAAATTTTGGCAAAATCTCCATCAGAAAATATTATTATCTTACAGCAATAACTTTCACTTAATTATATAAAATACTACTTTTATCTTCATTCTTCAGAAAAGGTTCATCTCCTCTATACTTGCTTTTTAAAATTTATTTCAGATTCTTCCTTCCCTACCCTCATAACTGATTCTGAGATGGACTGCCTGCAAGAACAAATCATGCTTCACTTATATGACATAAAGCAGTTCATCTTCCTCTAAATCTTATAAGTGAGGATTTAACTATGCCACAAGAAACTGTCTGTGGTGCAAATAATAGTTCTAATACATCTCATATCCAAAAGGACAATCTGCCTCATTGTACCCCTTGAGCTCAAACCAAAACTCTTTCATGATAGATCTTCCCATGGACCATGAACTTAATTTCCTCCAGAAAGGATGATATTAATTTCTTAAAACAAAATCATATTCTATGATTTATAGAATGCATTCTATCCTCTATTTCCTTCTCCTTTTCATGTTCTCTCTCATTTTCCCCCTTTGCCCTTTTTTCTCTCCTTTTTTTCCTCTCTTTCTCCAAACATTCCTCAGTATCTTACATGTTATGAACAATAAACTTACTGAGGATAAAGACCAAGCTTGCCTCACCAACTGCTGATGGCTAAACTTCTACACTCTACCTGATCTACTGTAAAATTCTATAAGCAATGAATAAACCTTTTAAACTCTTAGGTAACTTTTTAATTTTTTCCTTAGTTTCTATCAACAGTTTTAAAACTTATTCTCCGGCAAAGGAGAATAAGTCAATAGGTGTGACCACAAGCATAACTTAAATGAGTATGGAGATCTCTATAGTAGGAGTCATAATAAATGTTAAATAGTAAAGGAGGGCTAACAGCAGGAAAGGTGGCACACTGTTTAGTAATACGTGCTGCTCTTGCAAAGGAACGAGGTTCTGTTCCCAGCACTTACATGGCAACTCACATAAATTCATAACTTTTGTTCCAGGGAATCAGGTGCCTCTTCTGACCACCTTGGACTCTTGCATACACATGCTGCTGCAGTGCACATATATACACTCAGTCACACACATACATATAAAATAGAATAAATGTATTTTAAAAGGAAAGTTAAGGTCCTATGCAGACTATGTCCCATTTCCTAAGATAAGGGAAGATCTATCACTGGAGTGATCAAAACAGATTACACTTCCAAATTCTCTATTAACTATGTTCTGAAAGTGTACTAGATAAAAGTGCCTCAATGTTTCAATCACAAAGGATAGATATAATTAGTGCTGTAAGTGGAAAATGCAATAATTTATTTGGATGGATATAACTTTAAGCTTGTGATTAAACCAAATATATGTAGTGTTTATAATTTTGCAAGGTGTTTGTGATATCCTATCTAATATAAAACTGTATGATGGATTGAAAGAGAACATGCATGGAAGACTTCTGAGAACTCGGGAATCCTCTACTTCCTTTGACAATGTTTCTCACTAAGTTCAGTTCTCCATCCTAATTTTTAAATATATTTTATTTTCATTAAGTTGATTTATTTGTGTCAAGGGAGAGCAGGTATGTGTTAAGTCAGGGCATAACTTTCAGGAGTCAGGTCTCTCATTATGCCATAAAATTCTCGTGGATTAAACTTGTGGAATCAGACTTTACAACCAGCATCTTTACCCACTAACCAGTGCTATCTCGTCAGAGGCAATAGCCATTCATTTTCTAAGGGAAGTTTCAGATAGGTTCAGTTCCTCTACACCAGATTTTTATCCACTCCATATCCTCCAAAGTACTTCCAGAATGTTCTTCTAAGACAGAAAATTAATCATAACACCCAGCTTTAAATTTTTCAGTGACTTACTCTCATAAGCAGAGAAAGGTTGAGTATAATTTGTTGCCTGCCTTATTTATATTCCTTTTCCTATTATGCCTCGCTCTTCTCACCATACCTTTGATTATTTATAGATGTTTGAAAATGACCTTCTCCCTTACTCTTCTGGGCATCTATGCAAGACTTTGGCTGTATAGCATGGCTTTCTCCCACATTTTGCAGTTGGTTAAATACCACTTGTGTTCAATTAGGCAATTCAAGTGTCTTCAAGCCCTGGATCTTTCGAAGTTCCTTATACAGAATGGGTTTACTGTCTTTTCATTTCCCGAAATGCAGCTATTATATCCTGTATGATCAAATTTTTAGTTCTTCATTCAAGCTACATTTCTATTGCAAAGATATTTTCAGAAATATATACATTTCGGTCATTTACAGATACTAAGGACTGACATCTGTATGCAGCATCCCTTGTCCATTTCAGGTAATAGGTTGGATAATCTGTTTATAAAACAGTCTCCCTGTGTTGAAAATTGTAGATATTCACATGATTTTTTTACTTTGTAGAAATAAAATGTTCCATAGAATATAAATAAATGTTAAGCCAATGTTTTATTGTTTTTAATTGTGCTATACATTTTCCTATACTCCCTTCCCTTATCCCTCCTCCCCTTGTACGCTATCTCATGATGCCCACACTTCCAATTTACTCAGGAGATCTTGTCTTTTTCTCCTTTCCATGTTAATTAGATCTATGTATGTTTATCTTAGAGTCCTATTTGTTGGCTAGGTTTTCTGGGATTGTGAATTGTAGGTTGGCTTTTCTTTGCTTTATGTCTAAAAGCCACTTATGAGAGAGTATACATAATATTTGTCTTTCTGGGTCTGTGTTACTTTACTCAATATGATGTTTTCTAGATCCATTCATTTGCTCACAAGTTTCAAGATATCATTATTTTTTTTCCACTGTGTAATACTCCATTGAATAAATGTACCACTTCTTTATCTGTTTTTCAGTCGAGGGGCATATAGATCATTTCTGGGTACTGGCTATGACAAATAATGCTACTTCTGAAACCGAGAACCTTCTGTAAAGCACAGGACACGATCAACAAGATAAAATGGCAGCCTACAGAATGGGAAAAGGTCTTCACCAACCCCATATTGGACAGAGGGCTGAACTCAAAATTATATGAAGAACTCAAGAAATTGGTTTTCAAAAAAACTAATAATCCAATAAAAAAATGGAGTACAGACCTAAACAGAGAACTCTGAACAGATGAATCTAAAATGGATGAAAGACACATAAGGAAATGCTCAACATCCTTTGCCATTAGAGAAATGAAAATCAAAACACTCTGAGATTTCACCCTATACCCATCAGAATGACCAAGACCAAAAACACTGATGACAACCTATGCTGGAGAGGTTATGGGGTAAAGGGAATGAACACTCCTGCATTGCTGGTGCGAGTACAAACTGGTACAGCCATTTTGGAAATCAATATGGTGGTTTTCAGAAAGTCAGGAAACAACCTACCTCAAAACTCAGCAATACAATTGTAGAAGGAAACTGCTGTACCAGTTCTTTGCCGCTCTGACCTGAATAATCACAGAATCTATATTAATTACAACACTGTTAGACCTCTTAGCTCAGGTTTCTTATTGGCTATCTCTTCTATCTTAAAATAACCCATTTTTATTATTCTGTCTGTTGCTACGAGGTTTTTGCTTACTGGGTAAGGTTCCAATGACTGTCTCCTTCAGCAGATACATGGCATCTCTCTGACTCTGCCTACTCTCTATATCTCTTCCAGACTGGCTATATTCTGCCCTGCTGTAAGCTGTAGTAGCTTCTTTATTAACTAATGGTAATAAAACATATTCACAGCATACAGAGGGGAATCCCACATCATACCACTTTTGGTTATATACCCAAATGATGTTCAATCATACTACAAGTACATATGTTCAAATATGTTCACAACAAATGGATTTTGTAATGTTATTCTTCAATTTTTTAGCTTCTTTTTGTCATCTGCCGTACCTATTCTTTCTTACTTCTTACTAGACAGCTGCTCTATAGCCAAGGAGTTGAGAGATAACATTACTATATATTGTTTGATATTCTATATTATAATCACCTTTATGTATGTGTTTCTTATTGTGAGTGCTGTGCTTTCCCTCCCTCTCTGTCTCTCTGTCTCTCTGTCTCTCTCTCTTTCTCTGTCTCTCTCTGTCTCTGTCTCTCTGTCTCTCTCTCTCTCTGTCTCTCTCTGTCTCTCTCTCTGTGTGTGTGTGTGTGTGTGTGTGTGTGTGTGTGTGTGTGTGCCAGAGAACAATCTTTGGAAGTATCATAAAAGTTTTGATCATATTCAACCTCTTTCTGAACTCTGCCTCCTTCTGCATGTGCCCAAATTTGTGTCCTCCTTTTTACCTATTATGCCAAGTTGCTGCAACCTATGTGTTGAAGGATAGCTGACCTCCCACTGGAGTGTGGTCGATCCTTCAGTGGGAATACTCTTAGAGAAAGCAGGCTCCCTCTCCTAGCAGCTGTTAGTTGATTGTATCTCCTCAGTTATGAATGGTCCACAGGTCCACTTCAAGCCTCCATTTTGGAATTTCATCTGACTTGAGGTTGCGTTGAGCTTGCTGGTGCATGATTTTATAATCTCTTTGAGTTCATGTGTGCAGTTGATTTACTTTTCCTAGAAGATACTATTTCCTTGCAGTTATCCACAACCCCCTTGCTCTCATATTCATTCCACCCTTCATTTGCAATGATTCCAGATCATTATAATGAGGATGTGCAAGGTAGATGCTGCATTTAAGGGTGAGTATGCTTATGAGACAAGGTCTCTTGTTGTCCTGACACATACCAAGTATGCTATACTGGCTGTTCAGTAAATCCCCAGGAATGTGCTCAATTCTACCTCCACAAGTATGGATTTACAAGTGTCAACCATACCAGAATCTGTGTAAGTTCTTAGGTTCAATCACAGTTCTTCATGGTTGTAGTTCAAGTACTGAAATAATTGAGCTATTTCCTAAGTTCCTTATTATCTGTATTATCATTAGATGGGTAAATATAAAAATTTAAAACTTGAAATATTTTAACTAAAAAGCTGTTATTGTATTTGCTCCAAAGTAATGCAGGGTATTGTAAACCTCATTGTCCTTCCATCAACAAAGATTATGTACCCAGGCCAACCAACTCTACCAAGAGATAATCACACGAAAGTTGCAATTATGGCTAATGTCAGGACTTAAGGAGACAAAAGGAAAATTATCTCCATGTTGGATTTGATATTCTTTTTAAGGTGATTACTTATGTATTGACATTGATGGGTATTTCTTCTCTCTTCCATGTAATTTAGATGAATAGGAGTTGACTATGTTTGAAAGAAAGGAATGGCAGACCTAATGTTCAATTTTCTCTATAATTTTATTATGATATGACTTTCCTTAAATTTAACTAAATGATTTTGTCTATTTCAAGTATAAACAAAAGAAAAGGGATTTAGGGAACACTAAGAAAACCTCAACAATAAAATTCTTGTCTCTGTGTGCATAAAAATAATTCTGTGTGTCACTTATCATGTTGCGGAGAATTGAAACTAAGAAACGATGCCACAATTTCAAGAGGGAGCAAGGGCAGAGGTATTGAGTGGGGTTGGGGTGAGGAAAGGCAAAGTGGAAAATGATGTAATGGCACTTTATTTAAAGAAAAAGTATGAATTATTTAAAAGTGATATTGGTGAATCATATCATTAAACTAATATGTGCAGTTTTAATATATGTTCATCTCAGGTTAAAAGACAAAGTACTCTGTAAAGGTACTCTTAAGAATTATAGGAAAAATATGAATTTGTAGTCCAGTTTAGTTAGATATAATTGCATATCAATGTTTATGTCAATGTTTGTGAACATATTGACATGAAGATGCCAAGTTTGTACCTTTATGTCCTTACACAGCATACTTCACTTTAATTCAATGCCAATATTGATCAAATAACAAAGCATAAATATTTATAATTCATAGATAATATTAGCCAATTATTAATTTTAGGTGTCTTTGTGTGTTTTCGTGGTTGACTATAAATGAATGTCATGTAATATGCCATGTTTTCCTACTTCCTGCAAGCAAAGAACATTTTTACATGTATAGGTAGTTAGAAAAACATCAAAAATGTATTTTTGAATTCATTCAAAATTATTCAATTAATGTAAATTTCTGTGTCCATGAGTAAAGACTTCCTTGATCATGAGGACAGCTGTTTCTTTCATGGTTGTCATGCTATAAATAGAATTGCATACATACAGCAAGAACTGTAGACCTTAAAAATATTTACTATAAGACAATTTACAGAAAAATGTTTACTTACTTTATGTAATACACAGTGTATATTTTTATAACTAATTGTAATTAAAGTCAATTTTGTACTTGAATTGCTATTTATCCATTTTTGTTTATTTTTTGTCCCAAACAAAGTTTTCCCTCTCTTCTCTCCTCCTGGATCCTCCCACCTTCCTTCCCCACTTTCATTCCTCCTTCTCTGTTTCTCTTCAGACACAGGCAGTATTATTTTCTCAACCATGACATTCTCAAAAAAAGATATTTAAAAAAATATATTATGGAAAATGTTTAATACCAGGTGTTCAATAAATTGAATGTGCTTTTCTTTGCTTCCTGCTTCAAATTGGGAGAAACCACACACTGCCATCGGATGTAAAGATGGTTTGTGCCAGGTACTTTATTAGAGCATATTCAGCCAACCACAGAATATCAAGTTATAATGATACTAGCCACCTATTCTTCTGTTAAGACTTGATGAAACAATTCAGTCAGAGGAATAAGTCCCAAATACAGGTAGCAGAGTCAGAGACATCCCCTGTTAGCAAAGTTATGAATCTTACAAGAAGAACAAGCTAAATAACTGTATGGTATATGCAAATGGTGGGTCCCATGCAGGCTCCCTGGCTATCTCTGTTAGCCCCTATGACCCCAGGTTAGTTGATTCATCTTAATCATGTGTTTTTCTACTTCCAATGTTTAAATGACTAGATGAAGAATGTAATATGTAGCAAATGTAATTTGTAAGTTATCAAAGCAAATTAAGAAAACAAAGCATACATAGATGACATTTTTCTTTCTTTCCTTCTTCCTTCTGTATTTATTTGTCTTTTTATTTATTTACTTATTTAATATTTAAATGCTTGTATGCCTTGAAACCTTAATAGTTGCTGAATAGAAGTAACAGAGTGATGGTAATGAATTTCATTCAATCAATTGAAAACCTATAATTGTTAGCTTTCAAAGTAATATACTTTTAATCATATGTCCTACACTATAAAAAATTTGATTTCTGAAAAAAAAGTAGCTAACATAGGTCCTACAAAATGACTCAGTGGGTAATTGCACTTGCTGGCATAACTGAAAAGTTGAGTTCAAGCTATATAACTCACACAGTAGAAACAGAGAACAGACTTCTGAAAGTTTTCCTCTGCTATCTACATATTAATATTGGCACATCTTGAGTCAAGCCTACACCCACCCACACCCACATCCATACATACACACACACACACACACACACACACACACACACACACACACACACACAACACAAAGTAAATACATGCATAAATGTAAAATGCATAAAATAAATATTATATACTTTTACTTTTATTCACAATTTAAAATGTGTTAAAGGCTATGCATTAGTGACAATTACTTGATATTTAATATACAGTAGCTGTGGGACTATGGTCTTGTACCCGGTAAAGATTTGTCCCTTCTATTGGTTTAATAAAATTCAGATTGATCAGGGAGGAAGTATAGGAGGGGTGACCAGAATAGGAGAATTCTGGGTAGAGGAAAGGCTAAGTCTGTAGTTGGAATCTAGATGTAGAGGACACAGGATGAGAATGCCTCACTGATAAAAGGTTACAAACAAGTTTCTAATTAATGTAGGCCTCTGTGTGTTCCTTTGGGACCAGACCTGGTAGGACAGAAACCCATGTCAACAGAGTATACTTATAACTTAAGTTGAACTAACCATATGATTAATTGAAATTCCAGCATTAAGATTCTGAATAATGGGTAAAATTTTAAGTTTTAATAAGATATTTGAACTGAGACTATACAGCTGTTAAACTGTATCACCTGGGTAACTTACTGATATTTAGAAGTATTATTTTCTCAACCATGACATTCTCAAAAAAAGATATTTAAAAAAATATATTATGGAAAATGTTTAAGACCAGGTGTTCAATAAATTGAATGTGCTTTTCTTTGCTTCCTGCTTCAAATTGGGAGAAACCACACACTGCCATAGGATGTAAAATGTAAAGATGGTTTGTGCCAGGTACTTTATTAGAGCATATTCATTATTTTCTATAACCCAGTTTTAATCCAATTTAATTTTAAGATTCTATTACCTATAAAGGAAATAATTACACAAATAAATGTGCTAAGTGTAGCATTAAAGTTCTTATATGAATAAAGAAAATATTAATACATTAATCACACTACCTAACTTTAAAGATATTCTTAGATAAAATATTTAGCCATTTAATTTTATATCAATAAATAGATATTCCAAGATCAATAACGAAAGTCATTCTTTTAGATGTTTAAACTTTGTGTTAATGTAAGTAGAATACTTTAGATTCATGAGATAAAGAAGGAATGATGAAAAATTTACATGGATTACTTCAATGTGTTCCCCAATGTGTCCCACTTTTCTAATAACACTGGCAAGGTGGTGGTGGCACATATCTTTAATCCCAACACTGGGGAGGCAGAGGTAGGCAGATCTCTGTGTGTTCAAGTTCAGCCTGTTCTACAGAGGAAGTTCCAGGACAGGCTCCAGAACTACAGAAAAATCCTAACTTGAAAAGCCAAATAAAAAAATAAATTAGTAAAAGAATTCAGAATTTTTAAGAACAGGATGCTGCCTTTCCAACACACCTTGTGACTAAGCTAAAAGAGACATAGTAGTTCATATATTTGCCTAGCTATACAGGGCAGAATGATTTTTATCACAATCATCTAGGAGAAATGCTAGTAAACAGATTATAACAGGAGTTAATAGGAACATTCTAGGAATATAGCATAAAGAAGAATCATAGAAACCTGTAGTACGTGGATTGGGCTGCATTCCCAGTGCCCAGCTAGCTTAACCCCCAAAATAACCACACAGAAATTGTATTAATTAAATTACTGCCTGGCCCATTATATCTAGCCTCTTCTTGGCGAACTCTCACATCTTGATCTAACACATTTCTATTAATCTGTGTTCAGCACAAGGTCAGGGCTTACTGGGAATGATCCTAAGCAGTGTCAGTCTCAGAAAGGAATTTCATGGTGTCTGCTACATTGCCTTCTTCCCAGCATTCCATTCTGTCTACTCTGCCTACTTGATTTCTGCCCCATCAAAAGGCCAAGGCAGTTTCTTTATTCACCAATGAAAGCAACACAAATACAGAAGAATCTCCTACACCATTTCCCCTTTTTCTGTTTAAATAAAAAAAAAAGGGTTTCACTTTAACATAGTAAAATTAAATACAGCAAAACAGTTATCAAGCAAGAATTACAGTTACATTATTTATGTCCTATTTTATCTTTTAACATAACAAAGGAAAACTATAACTATCTATATATTCTTCAACTCCATCTTTGTGTCCAGTTTATGCAACAGTCCAGGCAAGAGCAGTTTCTTTCCCAAATGGCTAAACAACTCCATAAAAGACTTCAGAAGGATATAATATAACCTACGTAATCAAGAAGTAAGCAACTTCCAAAATTCTAGAAGTGACAAAGACATCTAACTTCCTGGACAGTCACCCAAAGTTTTCCTGTATCATTGGGGCATCCATCTTCAGCCTACAGGCCTAAAGTATCCAGCAGACTTTTCCATGAAGCAGGAAATATCAAAGACAGTTCAGTCACTTTCTTCTGTATCCTGCAGAATGTCACACAGATTCTTCCATGAATCAGGAACCCCGAAGGATCATCTCACCTTTAGGCAAGTTCAGCAGTCCTTTCTCTGTGGGTTCTTTGTGTCCAGTTTATGCAACAGTCAAGGCAAGAGCAGTTTCTTGCCCAAATGTCTAAACAACTCCATAAGGTGCCTCTTCAATGCCCATCTTCCTCTTGAAGTAGATTGGTGCTGCCAGGAGCAGGGGTGTCTCATTGTCATGAAAAGCCCTTTGAAAGATCTGAAGAATGCCTATCTGAAATATATCTATGCACATCTAGAAAATCTAACTAACATGACTACAAACTTGATTATTATAGATGATTATCCATTAACAACCTATATTTCCTAATTATACATTACATTTTTAAATGAACTACATAATCACAATACCTTAATCAAGATCAGAAATACATATATATAACAAAATTGACCTTAAATTCTTGTCAATAAAGCAAACTTTATACCAATGTAAATTATTCATATCTATATTATATCCCCCTTTAAATGTAAAAGAACATTTATAAACAATATTTGGGAATATGGGTATAGTTTTTTCTCTCCAAACTTCATCCTGCTGTATGGGGACGCTGTTAATCAGGTCTTTCATGGTGTATCCTGTGTGCCAGGTTCATCTCAGTTGGCAGTTAAGTGAAGTAATTTTCTGAAGGTGTTCACGGTGACCTTTCAGGAGAGTGTGGTCTATCATACCATATCCGTCTAGAAGGAATCCACAGGTTCCCATCCTCTGTGAAAACAAAAGAAGAACATCTTTTCCAAAGTATCATATCCTTAAACCCAAATTTTGAGGTCATAATACCTTTATAATATACATGCTGGTTTGGCTTAGCAGCACACACAATGAAATGACTCTCTGAAGTTAGCTCCTTCACAGTCAAAAAATTTAAAGAAAACACAATAAAATACATAATCCAGACGTTCTGTGCATTTTCCAGTTTTACATGGCTTATTTTTTTTTAATCTACGACTATCTGTACTCTGTCTCTTTAAAGACTTTACCCTTTTTTAAAGCATCTCTCCAGCTTACTACATACTTTATTCAACAGTGTGACCCCTTTAGAGGGCTTTTATGTCTGAATCTGTCCTATTGTATTGTCCTTAATTCTCTACTGTCTGGAAGAGCTTTTAAAATGTTAAGCAGTTTGGTTGCAGCTGCTCTGGATGTTGGCTCTGCCTCTCTCCAATTTTAAAATGTTGGACATACCATTTCTGTTAGCTCTGGGTCGCCAAGTAGGAGCCACACTCAGCACTTTAAATCTGAAAATGAGCTTTTTATCTGAGTTAAAGCCAAATCTGCCAGGCAGAGCACTGCACAGCCTGGAAGCATCTCTGTGTATGGTGGCAGGAATGCTCTCCTGCTTGTGCATACCTAGTAGACCTGATACTGCTGCCTGCCCAGGCAGGGAGTTCCAAGGCACAGGCATGGTCTCAGGTACTTTGTTCCCAACCCCGAGTGGGCACACAAACATCTGAGCCCACAAATGCTCCATAGCAGAGTTTGCACCTGCAGCAGGGCCCAGGAAGACTTTTTGTAAAATGGCACGGCTTTTTTTGTTTCTTCACTACAACTGAACCAGGAAAATATCTCTTAAAGCAGCTGCGGCAAGCCACCAGCAAACAACAAGAAGCTGTGTTAAACTCTGTATCGTTTTTGAAACTCTCTCAGATTTTACATGGATTAAGTTTACCACATTGGAGCGCCGATCTGTAGTACGAGGAGCAGGCCATGTTCCCAGAGTCTGGCTAGCTTAAACCCCCAAAATAACCACACATAAATTGTATTAATTAAATTACTGCCTGGCCCATTCATTATATCTAGCCTCTTCTTGGCCAACTCTCACTTATGATCTAACCCATTTCTATTAATCTGTTTTCACGATGAGGTCGTGGTTTACCAGGAAAGATCCTAACCAGCATCAGTCTCAGAGAGGAGTTTCATGGTGTCTGCCACACTGCCTTTTTCCCAGCATTCCATTTTGTCTACTCTGCGTACCTGATTTCTGCCCTTTCAAAAAGCCAAGGCAGTTTCTTTATTCACCAATGAAAGCAACACAAATACAGAACCTCCTGCACCAGAAACCCACTGAACCATCATTTCTAATAACTGTGTCAATACTATAGGTAGTTGAAAATAGAAGCACATGAGAACAAGGAATTAACAGTGCCAATTATTAATATGCTTTTAGCTATGTAATCTACATGGTAGGACAAAAACTTAGCATATTCCACATAGGAGATAGAGTGGTACAGAATAAAGAATGATTTGACTTGGCTTTGCCTGGTGAGTTAATTGTGAGAACTGAGATTAGGCTAGGGGTAAACATTAAACACTAGAGCCAAAGCTCTCTTTCATTTTGCATGATGCTGTCACTGCAAAATATGCCAACTAGGCACACTGCTCTACCTGTAGGTGTGCCTAGTTAGAAAACTTCCTTTGTCACCTGCAATACTACTTATGCATCTATTAAGAGCTATGAATCAGGTATATAATGGTTGCCAGTAGGAAGACTAGGGAACTGAAAGGGAATGAGGTAAAAGAACAAACTGGAACTTATTATAAACATTTTTATATACAAAAGGAAACAAATTTTATTGCAAAACTGTTCATGCAAACCATTGAAACTATATAAATAAAATGGTCCAGGCTATGGGGGCCACTTGTTTTAAACAGGTGGTCATAGGTTTTTCACTGTGCCAACTTCACACATCTGTCCCAGGTCATCAGACCCATTGGGAATTAGATTTTCATTATTTAGGGTTGATATTTACAAAGTTTCTCACTCTCTGAATAATGTCTGGCTCTGTGTGTCTGTATGTCTTCCCATCTGCTGATGGCTGAGCAAAGCATTGATCTATCAGAATAGCAGAATATCATTAAGACTCATTTTATTGCTATCTTTTTCTTTTTTATTTTCTTTTAGGGTAGTAGTATTTGATTTTACCCTAGGTCCCTGGGCTAACTAGTTTCAGCTTCTTGGTAACCCAAGCAGTGTTGGGTATGGGTTCCATCCCCTTAAGGGGCATTAAGTAAAAATTGTTGGTTGATTATATTCAGGTGTTTTGTGCCACCATTACACTAACATATCTTGCATGCAGGACTTCATTGTAGATCAAAGGATTTGATGCTGTGTTGATGTTTATGTACCTTTTGGTAACCTACAGAATACTTTTTTATACCAAAGGTTCTATAACGTAGGGGTGAAGGATCTGAATAGGCACCAGCTCGACCTCTTCATGTTAATTACATGCATAGGTGCTGTCTTCATGTTAATTACATTCATAGGTGCTGTCTTCATGTTAATTACATGCATAGGTGCTGTCTTCATGTTAATTACATGCATAGGTGCTGTCTTCAAAATGGTGCCTTTATTTTACATACCAATTTCAGTTCCCCCTTCCTCCACAACACCCAACCACCCACTCTCTCCTCCAATTTCCCCTCCACCCTCACCCTATTTACTCCTCCTCTCTTTCTGTTCATAAAGGAGTAGGCCTCCCATGGGTATCTACAAAGCATCTCATATCACGTTGCTGCAATTACAACTACGGGAGATCTGCAACTCTCATTGAGGCTCCACATACATAAAACATACATACATACATACATACACAGACAGACAGACAGACAGATGGTCTCTCTCTCACACACACACATAAATGAACAATAAAATAATTTATAATTTTTAAAAGCACATCATATTGCACAACTAATTTAAGGGCATAAAACTTACAAAGTTTGATAAATCTTGGCTTTCAGAACACTTTGGTACCACATAACAATCAATTCTCTTACAAGGACAATCAGTTAGATCAAGGATGTACCTAAAAGAAGCAATTGGAAGTGGGAAGCTGGGAAGAGAGATCAGTGAGTAAGAACTTGTTGAGTAAGTCTTAGGAGGACTTGAGAACAGATCCAGCCCACACATAAAATTTGGGCATGTAGCTGAATCCTTAAAACCCTCCTGCTGGCGGATATAGACAGGTGGATTTCTTGGCCTTGTGAACCACAATTTCAATATAGAAGGCAAGCTTCAGGTTCAATGAGAAACCTAGCATTAAAACAAGATAGAGGAAAAGGAAGAACCCTACTGTTACCTTTGGCCCAACATCAATTGCATGGGCAAACAGTCCTGCATACCTGGATGCACACACAGCACCATATAGGGTGAAGTAGCAAGAGTCCACAGAAGAACTGGTTCACTGTGTGTGGCCATCCTGCTGGATCACTGACGCTGTCTTTTCACATGGCCCCTTTTTATGACATTTCCAGAACAGACGCCTCTGTTCTCAGCTTTCAAATGCTGGCCCCAGTTGCTGCTCTCAGTCATTTCTCAAGTTCCCCATTGATAAGAGAATACGGACACTAAAGCCTTTTCAATATTTACATAGATTTAAATTACCAATCATTCCAAATTATTCTTTCTTTGTACTTACACTACTAATGAAGTCCAATCATATTATACCTATGAATAATTTATTTTAATTTTTCTCAAGCTATATATGGGAGAACATACAAATATTTAAAATAGAAATTCAATTTTTATTATCCATTGCTTTTGGATTAAAAAATCAATAATTGACAATGGTAGTCATCTGAAATATTTCCCTTGTTAGTAGTGTTATTTTATTTTTTCTTTTTTTTACTTACTTAATTAATTAATACATGCAAGTGTTTGTTTACATGAATTTATTTATATTGTGTATGTATAGGGGCCCATAGAGGCCAGGAAATAGAGCTGAATTACCTGGAATTAAGGTTATATATCTTTGTGAGTCATAATGTGTGTTCTGTTAATTAAACAAGTATTCTCTGAAAGAACTTCAATTGCCCTTAAATTCCCAGTCACTTCCTAAGCAAACATTGTTGCCTATGAAAAATTATTAATTGTAAATGTGGAAAACATTCAATGGAAAATCTAGGTATCATTATATTATTACTTAAAATACTATTCTAAGGCCTTCTGCCACTTGTTGCATGACTTTGCCTTACATGCTTCATTAGTGTAAACAAATCAATTTTAGTCCTTCAGTTCCTGTACTACTTTTATTATAGCAATTTATTTAAAAATTGAAGTATATGTCACTCCAAGTTGGCAATGTCCTCTTAATAAGTAATGGGAAATGTTCCAGAGTTTGATGATATTTGCATATGGCTTTTGCCTAACAACTTCATTTTTCACATGTGCAGGTGATGTCTAGAATAGTCCCATCACTGTGATTCATTGAACTAGACTAACTTAATCAAACCTTCATGGTGATCTTTTCCGTTATACTTTCTGCCTTGATGATTTTCAGAGGTCAACATCTATCATTCTGATCATTCTGTGTTTTTTGAGCAATGCTTCTCTCTCTCAAACAAAAAAAAAAAAAGAAAGAAAAAGCTGTAATTGATTTTCCAACTTTATGAAGCCCTGGGACATTGATGATGAGTCATTGGTCATTTCTGTCTCCTATTTCTATTTACACCTCACTGTTTCCTCCTGTTCAGGGGGCAGTTTTACTGCATTGCACAGGACATATTTTTGCAGGTTGCTGTAGACGCTGATGAATTAAAAAGCAGAGAAGTAGCATGACTGAGGTGTAATGTTTGGAAATGCTAATATGAGGGAGACAGTTCAGTACCTAAACAAGCTACATGTTAGAACAGAACAATGAATGATGCCTGGTGATACTTTAAATACTTGAGAAACATGAATTTGAAAAATGTTTCATGACTTTATTGTGGTTACAGGTGGAATGAAACCAAGAGGGTACATAAGGGATTCACCAGTAATTACAGGGGAAGAGCCTCAAATAGGAAGTCACTACAGAGAATTCTCGGGTTATAATCACTCAAGGTCAAAGTGCAAAGATATGACCTAGGTGTCTCATGAAGGTGAGGGTTCTAATTTAGCAAATTTAGTACCTGAGACTGTGTACTCCAAAATAATCCTTAGATTATTCCTAAATCTATGGATAAGAGAACAATTTGAGGCCTCTCTTTGCTCCTTTAATGTAGTCAGCAAAGAAAAAGAGGGAGTCTCTGGTAGCCTAACATGGAAGACCTTACTGATGCCTGCCCCGGGTGGAAATGTCTAAGTAGGAGAGTGACCAGGGAACCTGATATGGCTTCATGGCTTTGTGGATTCTAATTGCTGAGACCAGAAGAGTAACCAGAATAAGGGTTCATAGATTTTACTTTAGTAGCTTCCAGAAGTTTTGTTTAGTCTGATGAAGGATTGACATAAAGAAATTAAACACACAAAATGAATTAGCACCTCTTAGATAACCTATGTAAACCATACGACCACACATTATCTTATATGATTGGAAAATATCAGAGGAAAACTGGTCCCAATCATCAGTAAATATCAGGGTTGAAATTTTAGAGTTCCTAATAAAATTTTTCCTTTAGTGATAAGTATACTACTTTGTGGTTCTAAATTAATGATTTTTTATTATTTACCTTGCTACTGGCATATATCTCTTAAGCTAGTTTTGAAAATAGCAGAATTTGGATAGGGTAAAGAAAGAAGCATAAGAAAAACAAATTCAGTTCATTGTAAAATAAGTTCTTGAAACTTGCTGAATGTATCCAAAAGTAAATCACATAAAAATGCGATAAATGGCCTCATAGAAGCTTTGGCTCACTGCAAGTTTTTATTGCATGTATTTAATAATTGTGTGTCTGTGAATAAGTCTCTGACACTGTGTGCTTTTGAAGTTCTGATAACAATGTGCAGGATTAACTTCTCTTCATCTATCACATGAAGATCAAATACAGGTCTTTAGGTGGTGGGGCCAGGTGCTCGTGCCATTATGCCCTTAGCCATTATGGAAACAATGTCATAGAACATGGAGAGGATGATGTCTTTCCATATAAAATTGTTGTATTTCAAACTTTTTCCTAATTTAAATTCTGATGGTTCTGATATATAAATGAGAATTTTTGATGGTTCCCTCCTTACTTTAGGAAGATCAGCTGATCATTCATATATATAATCAATTTAGTTTCATATTTAAATACCTCTAAATGATATATGATATACTTATCCTGAATCCTCACAAGGGTCTTTGCTCACTGATATATGTCTTAGGTTGTAATTAATAATACAAATAAAATCCACCCCAAGAGCTGTCCTAAGTGCTACCACATTATCCAAACCACCTTGGCAAAAAATGTACATTTCATCACAGTGTTGTAGACCTTCTTTCCAGAATCCTGGCTCTTCATTATTCTCTTGACAGAAAGCTCACCACACTATTCCAGGTATGCAAATATTTAAAAAACAAGCCACTGTTCTAATTATGAATTACCTCAATATTCCTGAAAATATTTTGTTTTCTGTCCTGAGCTTTATTTGCCATATGGTCAGATATACTCTACCATCCTCCATGTGTTTATGTCTTGATTCTTATTAATACAAAATGAGACTCTTTCTGGAAAAGCAATCATTAAAGAGATAGTTGATGTAAAGTGAGGTCATGAGGGACGGTCATGACCCCTAAACTAAGTATTATTTATGTTCTTATCAGAAGAGTAAATTAGAATTGAGATAACACCCAGACCTTGGGTAAAACACAAAAGGATCTAGGGAGAAGGGCAAGCACAGTGCACTCAGAGGAAATTAAACTTTAAAAGACCCTGGTCTTAGGTTTCTACTTGCAGGAACTGTGAAGCTAAATGCATGTTTCTATAAATCACCCAGTCTGGCAATTTTCTTAGCCCCTAATATTACTATCCATAAAAGAGATAACTTTGGGAAAAAAGATAAAATTTGTATTTTGTTTTTGTTTTGTTCTATTTTTGCTATTCTTTGTTTGCTTGTTTATTTATTTGGTGTGTGTATGTGTCTGTTAGAGAGAGAGAGAGAGAGAGAGAGAGAAAGAGAGAGAGAGAGAGAAGGGAGGCAGAGAATTCCTGTACAAGAAAGGGATCTCCCTAGTGTAGTCAAAGACCTTGAATCTCTGATCCAGACAACTCTCACTTCCAGAGTGTTCAGAGTGTTGAGACCACAAGCAGATGCCAGCAGATGATACTTTAGAAGATGAACATACATGAGGATCAGAAGTGACATAATATGACCCATAAATCATAATATACAGTTTTAACTGTAAAACATAATGTCAAGGACCTGGCTTAATGCCCAAATTAGAACAATGTTACTTGTGGAAAATGATATCTAAGTGTTATTATAATTCTTGCAAAGAATGTAGAAGTAAAAACATAAAGGATTAATATATTTATATAAAGAATGTTAGAGTTAGCTAAAAATATGCATAAGCTATTTTTGCATTTTGGCCAAACAGTGTTATAATTAATACAGTTTCTGTGTGATTATTTCAGGTCTGGGTGGCCAGGAAATGAACAGGAAGACTCCACCTACAAAACAACACCAAATTGATATGACTACATCCACATAAAACCTGAGAGAGTTTGAAAAGAAATTCTAGACACAAAAGAACAGAGTTTAGTTCTTGGCAGCTGCATTTTTTTTTCTGATGGGCTCAGTTTGCTGGCAGCAAGCATGGGCACCGTGGCTCCTTTAAGAGAAGTCTTCCTGAGTCAGCATTGGCGGCAAAGGCTGCACAGCCTCTTTAGGAGGAGGGCTTCCTGTGTTGGGCTAGTTGCACAAACAGCTCTGGCTCTTTCAGGATTCTCAATTCAAACTACTCAGTCAAGAAAACTACCTTGCAGGTGTCCTCAGACCTTCCATGGTTTTTAGTTAACTCCAGATGTAGTCAAGGTGACAACTGAGAATAGCCAACACAGGATCCCAGGTATATCCGTAGATAACAACTTGCTGTGAGGTAGAGCAACCTTTTCGGTGTGGTGGTATTTTAATCTAAACACCTTATGACTTCTAGGAGATTCCATTTTCAATAAACATAGGCCTCATTTAAACTCTTTAATTTTTTTTTTTAATTAAAGACACTGGGTATTGGCTAATTCTTCCTAACTGTCTTGTTGTATATCAAGCATTCCTTACCTAGCCAGAATGCTTGCCAGAATTTTACAAGTGTGTCTGCCCACTGCACTTTCTGTGAACTGACTTTCTATCCTTGCCTTTTTGTGCTTCCCGGTCTTCAGAAGATTTAATGAACCTCTGAAACACTCAGGAGATCAGCATAATGTCATCTATGACATAAAACATTTATGAACAGTGTGGGCATGGTCACTTAAGATCTACCACCCATCATTCTAATCAAGAGACTGTTTATCCCAGGAGTAATTAACCAAGTGGATATCAAAGAAGAAATGTTAACAAGGTCCAATTGGCACAACACAAAGTGATCACATCTCTTATACCATTTTTCCTCAAAAGATCAATGGTTTTGAGCAGAAACATTATTTTATTTCACCCTCCACAATTCAGAATTCCTCCTTGACATACCCTGCCTCCTTATTTCTATGGTGTCAAGACAGGGTTTCTGTTTCTCTCCCCAATTTTAAAGGGCAATGTGGAGCTAGGGTTGGCTCTCATTTCTCTGTCCAACAAAAAGGCCAAAAGGGAATTGCTTGTGTGTGTGGGGGGGTGGTCTTTTCTGTGCAGGTATGTGTATATACCAAGGTAAGTAAGTGGTGGTGGAAAAGCGGGAAGTGTCAGGTATAGTATTTACCTTCCACTTAGACTGAAACTGAATATTTTTTTGTTTGTTCCTGCAAATGGCAAAATATCTAGTTGTAGGAACAGTGGAAGTATAGACTTTCCCTAGCTACCCTGGCTTTACATGGATTCTAGGGATTCAAACATACATCCTCATCATTGCACAGAATCCATATATATACTGGAATATCTATCTATCTATCCCTATATTTGGGCTCACTTGCTTAGACAGGTAGAATCTGGACCCAAGCTGTGGCTTGCTACTTGTCTCTCTACTAACCATAGAAATTGATGAGATTATAGTGAGTTTAATGAGAAATTTCCACCTCTAATATAACTTTTATATACAAAAACAAGGTGAGTGCACGTGTGTTTGTGTGTGGAGGGGGGGTAGAAGTGCATGTACTGCAAGTGTTCTCACTCAGGTCTGTGAGTTAAAACCAGAAGTCGATGTTTGATGCTTTCTTCTATCTCTCTTTAATTTGTTTTATGACACAGGTGTTCTCCCTGAAGTTCAAGTTGGCTATTTGTGTCAGCAAGCAAGAGACCTTCCTGTTTCCAAATACTGGATTCTGCATTACAAGGACATCTCCCCATTCCAACATCTTCCTGTGGATGAAGGGACTGAACTTGGGCACTACCATTGAGCTCTCTTGTTAGCCCCTGCACTTTGTATTTTAGGAGAAATCAGTATTTAATTTACATTTAAAAATCATTAAATTATTTGAAATACTTCAACAATAAAATTGATTACTTACAACTTCAAGAAAATGTTTTACTAATTTAGTCCAGTTGCCTTGTGTTTCTCAGGGGCAACTTAGCTATTCATTTCAGTGTGAGGTAGAACATTTCAGACTCTGAACATTTAGAGCCTCCCGGAGAATTTTATGGAGACTGTAATCCTCAATTTACTTCACCACATTTGAAGGGCTAATAACCTAAAAGCTTCAGGTGGCCCGAGAAACTCACAACAGAAAAAGCTGAAACCCAGGGGACATTTAGGAGCAGGGACTTTCCCTAGCAGTGATCAACTTGTCAAGAATTCCTGGTGAGGATGCTGCCATGATAAAAATCTATGCTAGAATTTCAGAGCTCAGGAAAGTAGAAAATAGGCAGGCAAATGAAAACTTCCCACCCAAGTATTCCCTTCTCTGCTCTACAAAACCCCAAGTTCCCGGAACACAATCTCCAGCAGAAGCTGTTGTCCTTCACTGTTATGATAAAAAGAAAATCAGTTTATAAACAGGTCAATATCCACTTACTTTCATTTTAGTGACTCTTTGATAGATCCAGATTTATCACACATACTCTTATTTTTTGTTTTGCATTCTATGGCATCATTTATAATTTTTAATTAATGCCCCCATATTATTTTATAGAGTCCTATGTTAAAAACAAAACCAATAAAAACTGCACCAGCACATTTCCCTTCACTTATTAGCTCAGTTAATGTATTATTTGTAACATTGCTCTAATATCTAAGTGATCACTTTGCTACATTATACTTAGGGGAAATCAAATGGATTTTGAAGAGTATGAAACAGCTGCCCATTTTCAGACTTTTGAATGGAATAAAAATTCTTCTATTTAGCTATTAGGCAATGGTGGGGTGGACCAATTTACATGCAGGTGTTGTGTATCTTTGAAACACCTTGAGTAGGAAAAGAAGTCATTGCTTAGAAACTACATGAATAAATAAATGAAACTTCTAAGTGAAAGTCCTGCCTTTATCATATTTCATAATAATTTATTCATACCTTCTAAAGTTTGTAATATTCTGTATTTCAGTGAATAGAAAATCAGCTAGATAGAAGTTGGAGAGATTCTTCAGTGGTTAAAAGCACCTGCTGCTCTTGCACAGGATCTGAGTTCAGTTACCAACACTAACATGTGTGCTCACAATTGTATGCAACTCTAGTTCTACAGAAGCAAAGTATCAAGTACACTACTGGTGCACATACTTAATGTAAAGAAAACACTCATACACATGTGACAAAGATAAATAAATCTTTAAATGATGAAATAAAATCAACTAATTAAGGACTGCATAATATGATCAACAGAAATTTAAGGCTAGTTTGGACTATGAGGTGAAGGACCTCAAGAGTGAGACTTTGTCCAAACAACAAGTATTAAGATAATGAATATTGATACTTGTAAAGTAATGTGTAGAGGAACGAAATTTGTTCATTTTAGTGTATAACTTGAAACCAAATATGAACTGAAGGGATGTTATATTTTTAACTGGGATATAAGCTTGGGACAGGATTCATTGCCCTTGTTTCTTATGTTATTCAAACTAATACTAAATAATTGATAATATCCTCATTTCAGCAAACAATCTCAATAAATGGCTGATGTGGTCACACAACTGTCTGCTCTGCTTGTCTTCTTCTCATCCTAGTCGGTTATTAATTCCTCTAGCTGTATAACACTGGTGTTTTCCAACAAAAACAGGTTATTTGAATGATTTGTTTTGTTTGATCATTCAGGTGATCACATTATTTTTGGTACATTATTTAAAAACTTGTCCTATCAAAGAAAGAATGGTGATAAATTCCCAGCAGTAGGAAGTAATAGGTTCTAACAAATAAGCCAATAGGAATTTATGTTATTTGTAAACGGAATCTTTGGAAAATTTATTAATTACATGTGTAGGAGACAGATGCTAGCCAAAACTGTATTAAATAAATATTGACAATATTAGTTAAATAAAGCAAAACGCTGAAGTAGAATCAAATGTGTGGACTCATTGTTTTAGTTACCTTTCTATTTCTATGCCAAAATACCATAACCAAGGCACCTTTTAAAAGAAAGCATTTAATTGAGCTTCCTGTTTCAGAGGACAAAGGTCCAAGACAGGGTGGTTAAGCTTGACAGTGGGAAGAGGAGAGAATGCCCATCCTGATTTAAAACAAGATGCTTGCTACTAGTGATATTCCTCTTCCAATAAGGACAAACCTCCTCACCCTTCCCAAAAAGTTCCAGTAATTGTGGACCAAGTGATCAAAAACAGGTGGGGGGGGGCATTTTGATTTAATCTATCATACTCATTATCTGATCAGCTTAATATAGTGAATTTTTTGAATGCAATTTCTAAACTACAGGCACTCTTTCTATACTTATATATCTAGACCCTTAATTCTGTAACCCACAAGAAAACACATGGAAATACTTAAATAGGGTACTGATTTTATTAATACCAAAACCTATTTACACATTTCACTAATATTGTTTAAAATAGAAAGACGCAACATCTGAGCTCCTGATATTTTTCTAACAATTCCTTCCATTAGATTTGACTGTGGCAGGAAACATAGGTTGGTTGGTTAGTTAGTTAGTTAGTTAGTTAGTTAGTTAGTTAGTTAGTTAGGACAAGAAGCTGATTCAAGGAAGCATATCACTATGAGCCATATTTCCCTCCTTTTTTATTTTATCAATAGTAAGCTTCAAGTGAAGGCTCACTTATGTGTGTGTTTTCCTTATGTGACTACCTGCTTAAAGAGTGTTTTCTGAAGAGCAGTTGATAGAATATTGCTCAGAAAACAGTAAGACCTGTAACTTCCTGATGTGACATTACCCTCGCAGTCATATATGGCTCTGTTTTCTATTGAAGATTAATCTTCATCTTGTCTACAAAGCCAGGTGTTTCTGCAAGGACCCTATGCACTATGCCTATGGTATTGAGAGAAGAACTTCATTGAAGTTTGATGGTGTATTTAGAAAGAGAGAGAGAGAGAAAAAAACCACCTCCCTTGTTTTAGCCCTGTTACAAAAAGAGAGCAAGTGCATATGCATCTAGGCTACATTTCCATATTCACACATTCAGTACACAGAGTGGAAAAGCTTTCAAATTTGACACTTCTCAATGCGGATACTAAATGACGGAAAGAAAGTGGTTTCTTAATACAGGATCGGCAAGCAGAATGCATTTTTTTATTTAATCCAATCTTATATTTATGTAAAAAATATCCTGATATCTGCTTCCTAAAGTGTAGCATTAGCTGAACATGTTTTAGTATTTATTAATACCTACTTTTCACATAATTTGAAGTCTAGATATTAGTTTACTCAATATAAAATAGTGTATTAAAGAGAGATATGATCTAATTATGAAGTTGTTTGATGGTTTTAATTCATGCGCTGATGCTCAGACATCTAGCTTTCATTATTATGGGTGTCTTGTATTTTCAAGGCGACATTAGATAGAGATGGCTGAAGGACTACACAGGAGTCAGGGGAAGAGTAACCTTGTGGCTTCTGCTGTAGTGAATGCAAATGACATTTCCTTTTCTTTCATTTACAACAATCTCTGACCTTTTTGTTTCTCTGTCCAGCTAGACATAGAGAACAATATTGGAAGAGGTAATGCTTAAGTTGTCAGGGCCAGCCCATAAAATGCTTACAATTTTCAAAGTGATATCCTCAGATGCTGCAAAGCAGCTGAAAAGGTGTGAGTGTGGTTGTTGGTTCCTATTGGTGAGAACAGCAGCAACCCTGAACTCTGCTTTATGGATTTTGTGCAGAGGGACAATCCATTATATCTTTTCTCCTTCCTGGGATCAAATGCTATTTTAGTGAGGATCCTATGCTAAGCAGCCCTGGAGGCTGTGGAGTGAGCTTTGAATGTCAAGCTTATTTCCAAATGAAACCCCTTTACAAGCTCAGAGTTGACTTGGAAATTGAAATCCAGGTTATGTAATTGATTTTTAAAAGTTTTGAATGGGAAACTCTTCTAACAAAATAAGCATCCAAAGACTCAGAGGAAAGAAAAAGAGATGCAGAAACAAGAAATGTGGTTTTGGATCATTTGAAATTCTTGATAGATTGTATGGATGCCAAACAATTGATATTTACATACTAGTTTTATGAAAGCAATTTTGTCAGTAGCTTGTCATAAATGGGAAAACTGAAGCATTGAAAGGTTAAGCACATTTTTTCAAGTTTCATACACTTATTTAGCCTACAGTTTTAAAACTTAGAGCTTTTAAGGACAGCAGTTTACTTGAGTTCGAATGAGGCATTTAACAGGAAACCAAATAAAACAACTGTGTTTGTTTTGGAGGGAAAACAGCTTTTTTTTTTCTATAATAAAAGACAAAGTGAGTTCCATAGGAAAGTATTTTTAAATTGTTGAATATTGATCATATTCTGTATCTGTTGAAGCAGATACAGGAACATGGAATTTTATGAAACATGTGTCCAGGAAATAACTCTTAAGAACTTCCTTATAAAGAAGAAACTTAGAAAATGAAGAACATTAATGACCACCAATCTCCTTTCAGAACAATATTTTTCAAGGGTTTTCATTACATGCACACTTACATTTTCCCTTTTGTTTTGTTTTGATTTGATTTTTGTTCTAATCCATCTGAATCTGGATTTTTATTCTAAGCATTTGCAACCTGTTTGCATCATTATCAAATACCTCAGCAGTACTGAACTGTAATTCAATGCTTGTAGGGGTTTGGGGAAGTAGAGTCTAGGGACCAGACCTCACCATGTAGCTCCAGCTTACTTACACCTCCCATGTTGTGATATCTGCTTTGCCAGCTCCTGCAACCTAGGCATGAACCAACATGTTCCTTTTTTGTTGTTGTTGTTGTTTGTTTGTTTTTATACTTTGAACAAATTATTTATCTGGCTGCAGAGACTTCACTCACTTCTGATAGCTCCTGTTACATCACCATTTTCTTCTCTCTGTCCCCTGACGCTTTTGCTTAGCTCACTGCAAAATGTCCAGTGGCCTGACCAGTGTGGTGTTGTTGTTACTCATATTATAGTCATCTATTAATTGAATAGATGGATTCATCAATGACCTCCTGTGTATAGAAAAGATTGTGCTTTTGAACTCTATCAAAATCTAACAAAAATCAAAATTTTAATGAGGAAACCCATTCTGTGGTGAAAGGCATATTAAAAATAAGTCAAATTAGAGGACTAAAGTTTTTTTTTTCAGGAGGAGGTAAGAGGTATACATCTTATTTATAAAGTCTTTTGAGTATTTATTTTCATATCCTCCTATTATATGTTTGAATGAAAAAAAAGTAAAACACACACACCCTAGCTGGCCTGGGCCAATTATATAGCTCAGGCTGACTGCATGCTTTTGACAATCAATCATACTGTTTCTGTTAATGCGTCCAAATTAGAAGTGAACTACCTGAGCTCTGTTTGAAACTGATGGCCGTTCCCCTGTAAGTAGCATAGCACAAGCATGAATATTGCTGTAGATATTAAGAGTACCAGAATTTAAAGAAAATGCTCATTTTTGTAGTCTTAAAGAATAGCCATTGCACTCATTCCTGAATGGATTGTCTCTATAAAACTACTTCTCTCAAGGCTTAAAGATCTGGGAGAAAGAGGAGGCAGAGGGGTTGTAAGAGCCAGAGGTGTTGGATGATTCTAGTAGGATAATGCCATCAGGATACAATAAGGCTGATGCTCATATGAACTCACAAAGATTCTGTTGGCAAGCACTTTTGATTAGGTACAAATCAGACTAAATCCGAGCACTGAGAAGGGAAATTGGAATCAATGTCTCTTCCCTAACCTAGAAATCAATTTGCAATTGATACCTATTGGAAAGGAAAACATAGCTTTCTTTAACAGCTTAAATGACACTGGGTACATGAAAAGTACCTAGCTAACACAAAATGGCCTCCATAATTTTAGTTTGTGTTTTGTTTTGTTAGTATTTAATTGATTTGCAAGTGTGTGCATGTGTGTGTGTGTACTTGTTTAAAACTTTATTTTTCCTTTCTTTCTTTTGTTATGGGAGTGGGAGAGAAAATTTGAGGTCAAGTAAGTAGGTAAGTGAGGGGAATCTGGCAGGAGTTGGAAAGAGGAAATATATGATCAAAGTACATCACAAGAAAAAAACTTTAAAGGAAAAAAGTTTCTGATGACTGAAACAGTAAGTCCAAATTATTTTAACAGTGAAGTCAAAAAATATAGAAAGAAACAACTTCCTCAATGTAAATCAGAAATGTCATATGTAAGGAAAGTAAATAAGGAAATATATCAAACATATTGAGTGGTCTGTATAAGAATCTATCCTCAATTCCTGTAGAACATAAACTCCTTGAAGGTAGAGTTACTCTGTGTTTTGTCTTTGACTGCACCAACAGACCTGGAAAGCATGCCAGGCATATATCAGGGTTGACACATTTCCCAAATGAATGGAATGTTGCAGGAATGCATAACAACCCTGAACAGGCATTTGTACATTCTTGCTAGATTCATTTCGAGCAGTTGAGCAGAAGGCAAAGTCAAATAAGAATACATTATCTCAAAGGGAAAGTTTTTTGGAAAGCCTGATGCATCTCTCTCTCTCTCTCTCTCTCTCCCTACTTTTGTTTTTCTTCTTCCCTGCCCCTTTCTTTTCTGAGGTATTAAGTCTGGAAATGGTGAAAATATTTTAAAAATTATGTCCACTTGGAGTTTGGAAATTTTTTAAAAGGCAAAGAAGCTTCAGAATAAAAATTATGATTTTTTTTTTCCTCTCAGGACTGAGGTTTCATTGTTTAGTGGATACAGCATGGGTTGTTCTTTAGCTGACTTCTCCCAGGCACTCTCTGAATCTAAAAATGTGTGTCAAAAAACTCCAAGATTCTAATTTAAAGTTGTTTAGCATAACATACACGAACTGAATTTAAGCACATTTTTGACTAATAGACAGTTTTGTCATAGTGTATTTTTTATAGCTACTTATGGATGCTTGGGCAGGTAATCAAATTCTGACAAGCATTTTCTCCTAAACTAAAAATAATGAAACAATCACAACACACACCACTTGCCTCCAGATTGTTCCCATTGAACAGGATGAGGTGATTTTCTCCATTGCCATCTGATGTTTTAAACATGCATGGATAATTGCTGCATAGTCTTATATTTAAATGATCTTTAGAAGATAACACATTCTAAATCTTCCCCCTAGAATGTTACGCAAGTAGCATCTTTATATAATCTCTTTAGGAATGTAGAGACTCAGTTAAAGTTGCTGGATACCAAATGTGATTTCAAATGTGTTATTAAAAATGTAAGCTCAATTTGACAAAAAAATGTAGTTCATATCTTCTCTACTGACTTGGCATGTATTTTTTATAGTTTTATGAAACTTGTTTTTCTTAAGGTTAGTGGAGTCCTTATGTAGAAATATAATGAAGTATGTGAAAACAGTAAACACATTTTTAGTCTTTTAATACTCCAATATTGGAGAATACCAGGGAACAGGTATAATAATTGTATTGAAGTTTGCCATTTCAAACTGAAAGATGATATAAGAGTATGCAAGCCTCTAAAAGTGCCGTGAATGACTTGGCTTCTACTTTAACTATTATATTTACCTACTTTTTACTCAATTTAAAGGTCAAAATTCAGGCTTGTGCTGACTAAAGGGTCCAGATAATTATCTGTCAGAGAAATGTTGTAAAAATAAAGTATACAAATGCATGTTTCCATAAAACATGCAAGAGTACCCGCTTCTCACCATCATTTAGTTCTTTCCAGGAATTTTCATCTTCTAACTTGCTCTGAAGACATCTAGATGCTTTTCTAAGTATTGCCACATTTGCTATATAAAAGATAATAAAATTATTATGTAAAAATCAAAAACTATGATGGACAGAGAGTTCAGTGGTTAAGAGTGGATATTACTCTCACAAAGGACCCAGATTCAGTTTCTGTAGCATCTTTGGGAGGCACAGAACCATCTCTAACTTTAGCCACACGGAATCTAATACCCTTTGTAGTAAGTAGAATGGAATTTCACCTAAGCGCATATGCCCCCTCATACAAACACTTGCATATACATATTTTTAAAATAACAATAAAACATATTAATTCAAGAATGATTGATCACCTACATTTGCTGTAAAAATATTCAGGATGTGATGATACAATATGGAAATTAGCAGAATTCTAAAAATCAAGAAACTTGCATTCTTAGTGACTAATAACACACATTCAAAATATTATCCAAGAGTTATTAGATCAATGGCCAGAAAACAATAAACAAGGGAAAAATGAGGTTAGAACTTTATAAACATGGTGTCCTAGAAAAACTCATGTGTTTGGATGGGTAATTTTTGAGCGGATCCTGAGAATAGTTTGAGAACTAAGTATTGGGGGACTTTTATTTGCTCTGTTCCCCAAAACGATCAATAAAATGACCCTTGACTCAGGGGACAGAATCTATACTCTGATGATCAAAATAAACCATAGAGTTTTTGACTGGCTCAGATTGGATGAGAGGAGCATGGGGAGGAAAGAAGAGCGGCGTCGGAGTTTCACTGCCCTTTTGGGGTCTTGGAAAAGCAGAGAGGAGAGTCAGCTAGACTTTTATTCATTGCTTTTCAGATCTACCAGAATTGTACCCTACTATCTGACTGCCGAGCTTTTATTAATAACGGATACTTTGATAATCATTACAACTGGCAGTCAAAGTTGGGCACTGTAACCATGCCAAGGCGGCGAAGCCACCCTGTCTCTGATGCTGCTGTCACCATAGTGCCTGTCTTTGTTTCTCTCCACACCTGATTCCTGATTTCTCACACCCAGGGTTTTTCCTGTTGCAGGGTTTTTTTTTTTTTTTTTTTTAAACATCCTCCAGCTGCTGCCAGCTCTCCCCCAATCAAGCTCCAAACACCAGCAGGGTTAGTGGCCCCCACCTCCAGCCTGTGTAGTCACTTCCTGCCACACAGTCCATCCCTAGACCTGTTTTCCAGACCGCCAGGTTGGCCACTCTGGGCTAGGGCATTTACAGCTGCAGTCACCACCATGAGCTGATACAAGCTGACACAATCTGATGTGGCCTGACTTAAGCTGATGAAGCTGATGAAGGACATGGCCCTGCTTTGCCCACATTCTCTGCCCAGTCATGCTAAGCAGCAACAGCTAGCCATGCTTCTCTCTCCCTCAAGGCAAGTGCCAGTGACACAGCTCTTTATCCTCTGAATAGTACCACCTGTCAGCTTCAGCAGATCTAGTGAGATACTTGGGAGTTCTTAAAGGGAAAATTAGGTTTAAAAAGGGAGGGAGAGAGGAAGTGTTTCTCCTGTTAAAAAGTATCACAATGCAGCTAGTCAGGAAGCTGTTTGGTGCTAATATAGATGTCTTTCAAATGAAAAAAAAATGAGGGGATAAATGACTTAGCTGGGATTGACAAAATTTCAATCACAATCATTACCAATTTGATAATTCATATTTTATCCTTAAAAATGGTTTGATAACTTTGTCAAATATGATGATTTGACTGAAAAGGTACAAGCCTTAGAAAGACTTACTATTAATAAGATACCAGTTATAGAAAGACTTACTATTGATACATTACAGGCTTTAGAAATACTATTGATAAGATACAAGCCTTAGGAAGACCTATTAATGACAATTTAAAAAAAATCTCAGACACAGGCAGAGAAATTTAGAGCAGAACCTACTACACTATTGCATTATGAAACTGAAGAGAAACAGCCCAAGATTTTTAGCAAACCAGCCTTAATTTATACAATTAGCATACAAAAATGGCCATCAGATGATAGATACCCCCAAGGCTATGCAGAAGTTAACAGGAATCCTGTAGAATGCTAGATTTGAAGAGATTTGAGGAAGCAGTTATTTTTACGATGGGCATTTACCATTTGCAAAGCAAATGTTAAATTCATGAGCAATTTGGAACAGAATTTACCAAAGGAGTGGAAAGATTTAGCTATGACAATAGTGGAAGCTGGTTTTTAGCTACGTTGGAAAACATAGTGGAAAGAGGAAGCTAGGGGCATAGAGCACCAGAATAGTGCTAGAGGTATTGAAATTTCCCAAGGCCAGCCTCTCAGTGGGGAGGAAGGGGAAAGGGTGAGTAAGGGAGTGGGAGGGAAGTGGGAGGAGGGGAAGAAGTGAAAAAATTGAATGGTATTATTTATAAACTAATAAAAATATTATTAGAAATAATAATAATAACTAATAAAAAAGAAAAATCAAAATGTCACCTGTGGTTAACAAGGGAATTTGGAGATTGTAGGCAAGAAGTTCTCTGAACCATGTTTTTTGTTTTTTTTTTTTTTTTGGTTTTTCGAAGAAGGGTTTCTCTGTAGATTTGGAGCCTGTCCTGGAACTAGCTCTTGTAGACCAGGCTGGTCTCGAACTCACAGAGATCCACCTGCCTCTGCCTCCCGAGTGCTGGGATTAAAGGCGTGCACCACCGCCACCCAGCTCTGAACTAGTGGCAATGCAAAAAGAAGGCCCTATCCTTCTAGAGCATGCAGAAGGTCTGGAGAGACAAGAAAGCAAGTGCTTTGCCAAATTGCTATAACAGATCAGAAACCAAAGCTAAAAGCAAATATAAATGGTATTGAAATTGAGGGTTTTGTAGACATAGGAAGAGATGTAATAATTTCACCAAAATCTTGACATCAAGATTGGTCTCTACATTAGGTAAGTGTTCAGCTTCTTAGGATTGGCATTTTATCTCAGGTAAAACAAAGTGAAAGATGGGTGCAGTGTATAGGGCTAGAAGAACAGATAGAAAAATTAAAACCATACACAAATAATATTGTAATGAATTTGTGAGGAGGTGATTTGTTGCAGCAATGGAAAACACAGAATAACATTCCTCCAATCTCAGTAACAAAAAGATAAAGAATGCTTCTGAGAGAAATATTAAATTGTATTATTAATAATAGTCACAGACTACTGTTCAAGTTGGAACTGTAAAGGGAAAAAGAGCTCATGGTCTTTCAGTAATGCCAAGAACCCTTCCTTTAAAATGGTTAACTGACAAACCTGTGTGGGTGGAAAAATGGACTTTGACATCAGAAAATGTATAGGCACTAGAAGAGCT
>PVIU01018646.1:0-38591 GCA_004026605.1 Ondatra zibethicus
AAAAAAAAACCCTATTTAAACAACAACTACAAAAAAGAAAGGAAGGAAGGAAGGAATCTTTAATTAATCTGCGTATTTGTCAATGGGTATATGTGTGTGCCGGTGTATATGCATGTGTATGCAGGTGTGCCAGCCCCTGTGCATGGACATGCATGTGGAGGCCAGAGGGATGACACAAGGTGTCTTCCTCGGTTGCTGTCCATTTTATTTTATTTTGCCAGTGTCTTCCAGTAAACCTACATCTCACTTTAGCTAACTAGGCTGGCCAGAAGCCCCTGGAATCCTCCTGTCTCTGTCTCCCTGGCATCCGGATAACAAGTGCACACCATATTCAGCTTTATGTGGGTGCTGAGCCGCAAGCCTCAGGTCCCCACAGTTACACGGCAGGAATTACACTGGCTGAGCCATCGCTCATCTTCCTAGCTTCTTGTCTCCTTTTTTCATTTGACATGTTCTCGTGTATGCAGCCTCAAGTAGGCCTCCTCTGCCTCACCTTCTGAGTTCTGAGTTTACAGATGTGAGCCACTGCACCCCCCGAGAAGATCTCTTAAAAAAAAAAAAAGAAACAAACAAACAAACAAAAAAAAACACTGGCAACTACCTACTCTGTGCCAGCCACTACAGGGCCTAAGACTGATAAATGAACAGCAAATATGAAATGTTTCATGGTAGCACAGGCTTGTCATACCATGAAGGCTGAAGTGAGAAGGTTGTAAATCTGAGGCCAGCCTGAGCTACTCAGTGAAACCATTTTGTTTAAAGGTAAAAGAAGACAGGCAAAAGGAAGTACTGTGGCTTTAGGTCACCACTGGGTCTGTGTTTACTGTGGCTCATCATGGAGAAGGGAGTACAGTGACAGAGACCAGACAGGAGGCAGGGCACACTACAAACTGTAAGGGTTACGTCCCCAGAGAAGTTCCATCTCCTAAAGGCTCCACAACCTTCCAAACAGTACTGTGAGTTGGAGGACCAAGAGTTCAAACACATGAGCCCATGGGAGGCATCTTAAAATGGAGATGTCCCAAGACATAATGAGAATAACACTGGCCACCAACAGCAAGTTTCAACCAGGTCTACAATCCTCTAGTGAAATCAGGGATAAGCCACGAGAGACGCGTAACCCCTTGAAATTATATGATGATTTCCATGGTTATGAATAAGAGCACTTTTTGGAGAAAAGATATAGCTTTCAGCAGACACATAATTGAATAACTTTAAGAGAATGGGACAATTTCACTGCCAAGAGCTAATACAGTCACACACGGCAGCACATCTTCATCCACCCCACAGTGTGAGCTTGTCCAGCACATTAACAGACAGAATAAGGCAGGTAGGCAGCCCCTTTCCATTCTGTGTCTCTTGGCAGCTTCTAGGTTAAACAGTGCTAACAAAGAGGTACATATGATATGATCCCTGCGATATGGGATGTCCCTCTGTATGCTGTGAAGATGTTTTATTACCCTTGGTTAATTGAGAAGCTGATTGGGCCAATAGCCAGGCAAATAGAGCCAGGTGGGAAATCCAGAGATACAGGGGCAAAGAAGGTGGGGTTGAGGGAAATGCCAGCTGCCCCCAGAGAAGCAAGAACTGAGGTAACAAGTCATGAGCCTCGTGATAAAATACAGAGTAATAGAAATGGGTTAGTTATAAGAGCTAGTTAATGACAAACTTGAGCTAATAAGCTAAACAGTTTGTAATTAATGTTAAGCCTCAGAGTGGTCATTTGGGAACTGGCAGGCGGGAGAGAAACCTCCAGTCGCATCCCTGTCCTTTGAGGCACTTATAGCAGAGCTTGTGGGAGAGGATTTTTAGGCGCATCCCTGTGTGAGATAAGAACACAAGCTTCGGAATCAAACAAGATGCTAGCTCTCCACGCTGCCCCTAATAAGCTCACTGGTCTTGGGCAACTTGTTCAATGTTAAATTTATATTTGTTTCCCGATCAAAGAAAATGGGAGTAAGAAATTTTGATTATACAGCCTCAAAATGACATTCATAGTTAAACTAAGTCTGTGACCCAGATGATGGTAAGCACACAAAAATTTTTAACCTATCACAGATACCCAGAGGAAAAAGAACTCTAGGGGCTTCTCAGTCCTACTAGACTCAAGATGGGGAGCTACATTTTAAAAGACACCATGGCAAAGGGGTGATGGTGTGTGCTCAGAGAAAATAACTAAGATGACTGGGAAACTTGGAATTGTCCTAAAGACAGTGAGCTGAAGGGTGCTAAGCTACTAGTCAAAAAGGGATCAACAGTCACAATTCAAGGAAGCAAATTTTATCCACTCGATATGATTAAGACGGTTATAATAAAGGGGCGGAGTAGGACTCCTCATTATGCCACCACAAAACAAAAGGTGTTGACAATGTGCTAGACTCAGGACCGGCAGATGGCTCAGCGGGGAAAGGTACTTACTGCTCAATGCTGGTAAAGGTGGAAGGAGCGCTTCTAAACAGTACTGTGAGTTGGAGGACCAAGAGTTCAAACACATGAGCCCATGGGAGGCATCTTAAAACAGTGATGTCCCAAGATATAATGAAAATAACCCTGGCCACCAAGAGCAAGTTCCAACCTGGTCTACAATCCTCCAGTGAAATGAGGGATAAGCCACAAGAGACGCATAACCCCTTGATGGTTATGTTAGCACTAGAGAGACAACTCAGCAATGAAAAGCACTTGCTGCTCTTCTACAGGACCAGAGTTCAGTTCCCAGGACCCACACGAAGCAACTCCCAACCTCCTGGAACTCTAGCTCCAGGCCTCCCAGCACCTACAGTGGCACGCATGTGTGTGCATGCAGACACACACCTACACACAATTAAAAATAAACTTTTAAAAAGCGTGCTAGAATCCCTTGTGTTAAATAAGAGATGTCTTCTACAGCCCCGGAGGGATGGAAAATGCTAAGACTTTATATTTTATTATGATTCTTTCTTAGGCTATTGCTTGTTGTAGCAGAACCAATTCGAGGTGCTGGGGGGGGGCTCAGTCAGGAAAGCATGTGATTTGCAAGCCCAAAGACTAGACTGAATACCAAGAATGTACACAGAGAAGCCAGGTGCGGTGGCGTGTTTGTAATCCCAGCACCAGCAAAGGGGACACAGGTAAGTTCCTTGGGGTTCACTGGCCAACCGGTCTAGCCCAGTTGGTGAACCAATGAGAAACTGCTTCAAGAGGTAGACAGAGTAAGTAGTAGACTCTCGAAGTTGCCCTCCTAGCTCTACACATGCAAACACATATTCATTCACACACACACACACCTTCTTAAGAAGAACCAAATTGTAAGGAGCAAAAACCAAAGGGGACCAAGGGCTCGAATATCAAGACACCTGGAGGGGGGTCAGCTGAGGGGGCCTCAGAGGACTCTCTAGCTCAGCTTCTGTGTCCTGTCAGCTCTCCTGACATCCACTCTGTCATCCGCCAATACATTCTGCAACTTATGCCCCAGGGAGGAGAAAGATTCTTTTCCCTAAATACAACCGCCACGGCTTCTTTAGTCTTTACATTTTTATTACTTTTTTTTATTTACTCTGCGTGTGTGCTCATGTGCACATGTGCACAACTTATAGGAATCAGTTCTTCCCTTCCACCATGTGGGTCCCAGGCTTAAGAGCAAACACCTTTACCTGCCCACTGAGCCACCCCGGCAGCCCGTCTTCTGTGTTGGACCCGGATGAATTGATTGCTCTGGGGAGGGCACTACTGTGCAGAGATGGGCTGAGGTCCAGTTACTGCCTGGTTTTAACCAGGCCCTCAGGTAGAGGGAAGGGATCGGGTTCTTTGGCTTTTGTCACTTCTGTAAGGTGAACACAAAGGAAGCTCATCCACACCATAGTGAGGTAGGGCTGGGTCTTCGGAGGGAAAGCCGGGTGCTGCTTAGACAAGCAAGAGGGAGTCTGTTTAGGCCACGGCATCCTTTTCTCAGCAAGAAACAGTGCATTTAAAAGCTAGTGACTGTATAAGACATGGAAGAAGGGGACCTATTGGGAAGAGGAAGGGGCCAGTGGAAGGGCCAAGCAGGGAAGGATGACGGGCATTTGGTTCAATGACTACATACTAATAAAAATGAAAAGTAAAGAAATGTAGTTTTTTTTTGTTTTTATTTTTAAGAGACAACCTCCAAAGGATTAAAGAAATCCTGTGGCTTGCTACCATGGATGGTGCCACTCCTGGTTAAGTGGTCCTGAGTTGTGTAAGAAGGCAGGCTGAGCATGCCAAGGAGAACAAGTCAAGAAGCAGCATTCCCAAGGCATCTGGTTCAGCTCCTGCCTCCATGATCCCGCCTTGAGTTCCTGCCCTGGCTTCCCTTGATGATGAATAATAAACTATAAACTGAAATAACCCTTTTGGTCATGGTTTTCAATCACAGTACTAGGAAGTCAACTGAGTCAGCCCTTAATGTGATATTTTAAAATAAAGGAAAAGATACCCAAACTCATCTGGAAATAGAGTATTTCAAACACATGGTTAATAATTAAACACAATCATGTATAACAGTTAAGTACGCAGGTCTAGTTCAGGTTATATAATATAGTCTTTCATGATGAAAAATATATAATAACTTTGATTAGTAAATTGAAAACAAAAATATAGCCAGGCAGTGGTGGTGCACGCCTCTAATCCCAGCACTGGGGAGGCAGAGGCAGATGGATCTCTTGAGTTTGAGGACAAACTGATCTACAGAGTGAGTTCCAGGACAGCTTTTTTTTTTTTTTTTTGACAGAGAAACCCAGTCAAAAAAAAGAAAGAAAACAAGAATGAGGAGGAGAAAGAGGAAGAAGAAGAGGAGAAAGAAAAGAAAAAATATAGTCACTAGGAAAAAAAAAACGACACTGTTAAAAAAAGATCATACTGAACATATTCATGAAAATACAAAAATTATCTATTGGACTTTCTTTTCAATTATTTTTTTGAGGTTAACAAACTGAAGCCAATTTTACTTCCTTATGTAACACTGGCCACTGCTGGCTATGAACATGAACAGACTATGGACAAAGCTAATACAGTACTGAGGATGAGGGGGCGGTGAACATGGGGGCAGGACAAAGAACATGCTCCAACGTACTTTACATGTAATCTAACACTGATCTGTTTAGATTTCAAACTTGTGTATCAGAGTTATCTAAACATTTTATGATACACAGTACTAGAGAAAAGATTGATGCCAGGACAAGTCAGGAAACCTTTGCTTAACCACTGCCCGGCAGCTCTGTTTTGACTTTTAGGTGAGACATCTTAGCTTAAACCATTTTTTTTTTTTTGCTAGTTTATGCTTGCTAGTTTTACAGAAATCCTGAGACTAGGAGTAGTCATAAGTTTATAACAGAGAAAGAAATATGCCCCCCGCCCCCAAACAATCACAGATGTAAGTCTCCAAAAGCCTTCTGTCATCGTAGATCCGAGGTAGGACTGAAATAGTTCCTAAGACCCTCGAGTTTATTTTCCACCTCCTTTGGGAACACAAATGCAAAGATAACAACGAAGCAGGAACAGGCAGAACTGACTCGAATTTGCATTAAGTATTTTTAGACTTCATGCAGGGAAATGGTAGAACAGAAATAGTTGACATTCTACAAAGGAAATCCAGACACTTCTCCATCTTCTGCTAGGTTGTCATCAAAGTCGATACTCGTCTAATTTGTTTTGTAGAAATGCCATCTGCCCTTCCCAAGCCCCCTCTCCTGGAGCTCCATGGAGACCTTTGCTACTCATGAGCAGAAAGGCTGCCTTCCCATCGTAGAGGTCCTTTGGGTAGCTACACAAAGCATCACCTGACAGGAGAGCAGGCACTGTGTTCCCACCTATGTTATGAAGTTGTAGGCTCGTGTTTCTACATAAGGTCTACCAATGGTAAAGAGGTAGGCTTTTGTCATAATCTATGACTCACAGAGAACATGTAACTGTCACTAGCCAGTCCTCTTACAAATCTGTGTATGGATCACAAAAGGAATTTCATATATCAGCCCTATCAGGATTCATGGAATTCCTTTTGTGGTCCTACCTACCAGGGCAGCTCACCACACTTAGTTTTCATAGTCAAATACCTATAGATGAAATGTGCAAACATCTGTACATGTAAGAAACCTAAAGAATAGTAAATTGTTCTGTGTTTTTGATTAAAAAAAACAAATGCATGTGCATACATGTGCACAAGAAAAGGAGATAAAGATGGGGATGTAGCTCAGTTGGCAGAGTGCTATATGCATTCATGAAGCCTTGGGAGACGCGCGCGCGCACACACACACACACACAGACACACTATTTTGTGAAGTGTGTGATGCACACCTGAAATCTCAGCACGTGGTAGGTGGGGGAAAGAGGATCAGGAATTCAAGGCCTGCCTGGGATACGTGAGATGCTGTCTCAAAAAAAGGAGAGAAAGTGAGGGAAAAACAGAGGAAATGGAGTGTGGGGGTGAAACATGAATGAAAATGAATGAATATGAACCCCAGGTAAATCCTCCAAATTCTCCCGCTCTCCTACAATAAGCTTTTAACGTTCACAATGAGAAAATAAAAGTTAAAACGGTCCAGGCTTTCTAATCAAGAAGCAACAGTTAATCTGGATTAGAGGCACCAAGTAGCTTAACTTTAAACTCCGCGCAAGCCATTGAGGAACAAATCCTGCCATACTTGGTTTGGCAGAAGGCTGCAAGACTCTCCCGGCGCAGTATCAACCTCCGTTCTCTGCGGCCTTAGCAAGCGGAACAAAGTTGTTTCATACAAACTTGGTCAAGTGCTCCTGCAGCAGAACTCTCCCAGCTTTCCCGTGACCCCGCCCCCGTGGCAATCCAAGTCCCCAACACCCTACGAGGGACCCCTTCTGTCTCGAAAGAGCCTCCGGAAGCCAGTCTCCTAAATCTGAGCTCCCCAGCTCTCCTCCACGCGCCTTCACCTACAACAGCCGCGGTGGGCTGGAGGGAACACAAAGTCCGGGCCAGACGTGGCGGCACCCGCCCCGGATTCCCCTGCCCTTGCACGAGTGGCTCCGCCTTTCCCAGCCTCAGTTTCCCTCGCTGGCGGCAGAAGGGTTTCGTCGAGGCAAAGGGTCCTGGGCTCGGTGCGCAAACCTTCTTCCTCTCCTGCTTCTCTCCGGCACCGGGACCAGCACGGACTCCTCCCCAACCCCGGCCCCAGCCCGTGCCCCTACCTGGGAGCTGCTGTCCTGGGGCAGGTTTTTCACCAGGATTTTCCGCCGGTTGCTCAGCTCCCGCCGCATCCGCTGCAGCCGCGCGGCCACCTCCTGGGGGTGCAGCGCGGCCACCTCTCCCGGGCGCAGCGCGGGCTCCGCGGCCTCCCCCGCCGTCCCAGAAGAGGGTCCGGATCCCAGGCCCGCGCCCCCCGCGCTGCCTCCCCGCGCCGCCATCTTCCCGGCGCCCCGCTGCAGACTCGGCGAGGCCGGAGCGAAGCGGGAGAGAAAGAGGAGAGGCCGCGCGGGGGCGAGGCGGGCCGGACGCGGAGCAAGAGCGCGCGGGCGGGGGAGGCGCCGCAGCCGCCGACGCGGGGAGGGGGGCGGAGCCCGGAGACACGCCCATCCCAGGCACGCCCTCCGAAGCTCCGCCCCTCCCCCGTGACACCTGCGTGAGCGAGAATGTGGTGATGGGCCTCGAACCCCTAACCCACTCTGCCCTGGCTTCCCGCGTTTGGTCTCGCGCTCCAAATTCGGGGGGCTCCTAGGCACCACTATGCAGCCCAGCGAACTCCCGGCCTCGATTCTAATATATGTGTGTTATTTGGCAAAGTTTAAGTCATCAACGAACAAAAAAGCAAAAAAAGAGGTTTATCTAAGAAGAAAAGATTCTGGGGAAAGGTGTGGTATATTTGGTAAGCTCTGAGCATAAATTTCCTAATTGTGTATAAGAAATCATTGTCTTTCATTGGTCCCTATCCCCCCTACGATGGACAGCCTGGCAGGTTGTGTTTGTAACACATATTGAAGCAGAAGCAAAGACTTGGAGAGTTATGGCAGAGAGCAGGAGAGCAAGTTCCTTGGTTATATGAGTTGAAACTTGGAAGGAGAAATGCTGTGTGGAGAAATGCTGTGTAGAGATATACCTAGTCAGTGAGATCTACAAATCTAATAGCCTTTGACTGGCTCCAGCTGGAATGGGAGCATGGACTCCAAGGGTGCCCCATGAAAATGCACTCAAAAAAAAGCCTGCATAACACCAGCAAGCAATGCATTAAAGAAAAACGCTTGGGGCTGGAGAGATGGCTCAGAGGTTAAGAACACTGCCTGCTCTTCCAAAGGTCCTGAGTTCAATTCCCAGCAACCACATGGTGGCTCACAACCATCTGTAGTGGGGTCTGGTGCCCTCTTCTGGCCTGCAGGCATACACACAGACAGAATATTGTATACATAATAAATAAATAAATATTTTTTTAAAAAAAAAAAGAAAAACGCTTTAAACATAACCAACGTAAATGAATAAGGGGTTTTAACTCTCATTAAGGGCCTGGAGAGATGATTCAGCCCTTATAGAAACTTACAGCTCTTGCAAGAAGACTACAGTACGGCTCCCAGTACTCAAGTCAGGTGACTCACAACCACCTGTCACTCCAGCTCCTGGATCTGATGTGCTTTTCTGGCTTACACACACACACACACACACACACACACACACACACACAAGATCATGAATTCAGTACTTACCATGGGCCACCGACATATTTCTAAGTATGTTACAGTATTTCACTTAAAATACAAATAGGCGGCCGGGAGGCAGTGGCACACACCTTTAATCCCAGCAACAAGGAGGCAGAGGCAGATGGATCTCTGTGAGATTGAGGCCAGCCTTGTCTACAAGAGCTAGTTCCAGGACAGCTAGGACTGTTACACAGAGAAACTCTGTCTCGAAAGACAAACAAACAAATCCAATTAGGCAAGGTTTACTTTTTTTTTTTTTTTTACATAACACATGAAGAAATGGAATCTAGTCTGATTAGGCTCAATGTTCTAAATAATATAAGTCATCTGTAATCACTCTACTCCCAAATTATGGTTACTAGTCCTCAAGCTGTTCTCAAATACTCATTATCATTAAAATTATTCAGGGCAGTACCCCAGTATTTACACAGCACTATTCCCCCAGACCCGGAGTGCAGAACTGAAAGCCTATTGCAGTCTGCACATACAGAGGAATATTTTTCTGCCATCAAAGGAAGGCAGCTACTGCCAAAAGGTAGGTGAACCTACAAGTCACTAAGTGAGGAAAAAAACTAGAGACAATAGCTACATACTGCATGACTCCATTCATAGAAGCAACAGGGAAATCCACAGAGCAAAACCAAGAGTGGGGAAGACAGGAGCTGAGAGGAGCACGTCACTGAACAGTACTGCCCCACAGTGATGCGAGAATTCTCAAGCATCTTTTTTACGGGGATTCAACGGGAAATGCACGAATACAAGACAAAGTGGAAGTGGTCGTGGGTCCAGCTGCCAGGTACTGCCGTTCTGCTCAGGGGAGATGTGAACAAACACAAGGCTTGTTCTGCTCTGACATGCCAAATAGGGGTGAGAGAGACCCCTCCTCTTCCTCAGAAGAGATCACATCTGCACATAAAAGTCACGCCCTAAGACCAGTACCCCAGAACTATCCACGGAATGAATTCCCACAACACCACAGGTTCACATATCCCTTTGAAAAGCAATGTTTTAGGGCTAGAGAGAGGAGGCCAGTGCTATGAATGTACTCAGTATTGCCTCAGTTCACTTTTAACTGGTTAATAATGTGAAGCTCACCTTATTAACACTTCACTTTGTTTCTTTTCCTGTTGCTGTGACTATAAAATACTCTGAGAAAAGCAATTTAAGGGAGAAGAGGCTTGTTTCAGTCCATGGTTCAAGGACAGGGTCCACCCTAGCAAAGCAGTCAGTGTGGTAGAAGCTTGAGGTAGCTGATCACACTGCACCCACAATCAGGAGCAGAAAGCAGTGATTGCATGCTGCTTAGCTCCTTCTCACATACACACTCCAGGATCCCAGTCAGGGAATAGCTATGCCCATAGGAGAAGGGTATAGACAGAAATTTCTTTTCTGCCTCATCTCGCAGCTGTTCAGTCCCAAAGTAACACACAGAGGTTTACATTAATTATAAACTGTTTGGCCTATTAGCTCAGGCTTATTACTAACTACTCTTACAACTTAAATTAACCCATAATTCTTATCTTTGGTTAACAATGTAGCTTGGTACCTTTTCTCAGTAGGGTATTCTCATCTTGCTTCTTCTGCATCTGGCTGGTGACTGCATCTCTGTCTTTCCTCTTCCCAGAATTCTCTTAGTCTGGTTGCCAGCTCTAAACTTCCTGCCTGGCTACTGGCCAATCAGCATTTTGTTAAACCAATATGAGTGACAAATCTTTTACAGTGTACAAGAACATGATCCCACAGCATTTCCCCTTTTTTTCTTTTCAAAACAGAAACCCTGAATCTAATCTCCTTTGTTTAGCTTTTTTCCTGACCATTCATTATCCATAACAACTTGCCACCAACATGCTAAACAAAGACAAACATCCATAATACATCTTTGGAATGTGGGTGTAGTTTTCTAGGCTACTTCCTGCTGATTGGGACACTGATAATCTTATGGGGACCCAAAGAAAATTTAGGATTATGGTCAAGTCCTCACTGGACTATTCTGTGGGACTGGATCATCTCAGCCAGCAGTCCTGAGGCTGTTCTGGATGTAGAACTCAGAGGAAATTGCAACAGAGCTGCTCTAACATGTTGTATAACCTGGACCATCCACTCCTATCAGAGATTTTTCAGGGGGGATCTTTCTTGATCAAACCTTATTTTTCTTAACCCAGAATGAATCCACAGCATCTCATTTCCTGTGGAAACAAAAGCAGAACCTCTTTCCCAAAATGGCATATCTTTTGACTTATATTTTGAAGTCAAGATATTTTTAAAATACATAGGTTGATTTAATACAGCAGCATTTATAATCAAATGTCTTTTAGCAGCGCTTGCTCCTTCCTTAGCAGTCAAACAATTTAAAGACAACATGATAACATACTGTATCCAGATTGTCTGTTATTTTCTATCTTTACGTGGCTTTTTTTTAAACTCTATTTCTTTTATTTTTTTAATTTTTGATTTTTTTTTTAGACAGGGTGTCTCTGTATATCTTTGGCTGTCCTGAAACTTATTCTGTAGACCAGATTCATCTCAAACTCATAGAGATTCACCTGCCACCCTCCCAAATGCTGAGATTAAAGGTATGTGCCATCACACCTGACTACTCTATTTCTTTTCTTAAGGACTTTCTCTATCCTTTTTCTTTTCTCTTCCAAGCTTATGTATATTTTTACACATGCTGTACACTGTTTAGAATTTTTCTTTTACTCTGAATGTGTCTTTACTGTATATCTCTATCTTTCTGTAATCACAAAAGTCTTTAATCTGCTAAGCGATGTGGCTAGGATTAAAGCTGCAGCTTCCTCCCCACTCCTTGGCTTCCCGAGAGCCTAGCTTCATGGTGGAGATACTGACTGGAGTCACGTTTTTTGCCACAACTCTGTGGAGTTTCTAGGTCCATTCCACCACCAAGAAGCATGCCACCAACTGCTCATAAATGCCATTTAAGTGTTTGGTAGCAGAGCCTCTTAAAAGAGTTGCAAGGTTTTTGCTGCTAACTTTGAGTCAGGAAGCCTCTCTTAAAGAAGCTGTGCCTCTGCTTCCCACCAGCAAGCAAAGCCTACCAGAGTAAAGATGGTCACCAAGAAGTTGCACTTGACTCTGTTCTTGTTTGTCTAGAATCTTTTTTTTTTTTTTAAAGCTTTCTCAGGCTTTATGTGGAAATTCTTGCCAAACGTTTGGGCGCCATTATGTAAACAGAGACGAAGCTTTCATTTCCTGGCTGCCTAGACCCAAATAATCACTCAGAAACTATATTAATTACAACACTGTTTAGTCAATGGCTTAGATGATTCCTAACTAACTCTTACATCTTAAACTAACCCATTTCTATTTATCTATGTGTCACCATGAGGCTGTGGCTTACTGGTAGTGTTCTGGCATCTTTCTCCTTCGACAGCTACATGGCATCTCCCTGACTCCACCTATTTTCTCTTTCTGTTTCTGTTCAGATGTCCTGCCTGTCTTTACTCTTCTAAGCCATTGACCAAAATAGCTTTATTCATTAACCAATAAAAGCAACACATATACAGAAGGACACCCCACATCAGAAGGGTGTGCTGGTTACTAATTTTTACTATTTTTGTCAACTTGACACAAGCTAAAGTCATCTGGAAAGAGGGAACTTCAGTTGAGGAATTGCCTCCATCAGACTGGCCTGTAGGAAAGTCAGTGGGAACTCTTTTTGATGAATGATTGGCGTGGGAAGGCACACTGTTGGTGGTACCAGCCTTGGGCAGGAGAGCTGAGCAAGTCATGGGGTACAAGTCAGTAAGCAGTGTTCCTCTGTCGTTCTGCTTAGTTCCTGCCTCAAGTCTCCTGTCCTGGCTTCCTTTTAGGATAGACTGTAAGCTACAAGATGAAATAAGCCCTTTTTTCCCTCCAAAGATGCTTTGGTCAAAATGTTTATCACAACAGAAAGCAAATTAAGACATGAGTTTTCCCACCTTCGTTTATAGAATCAGGATAAACCCCACAGGTATGTTATGGTGGTTTGAATGAAAATGGCCCCCAAAGGCTCATAGGAAATGGCATGCTTATGAGGTGTGACCTTGTTAGAGAAGGTGTGGCCTTGTTAGAAGAAGTGTCACTGGGGGTGGTCTTTGAGGATTAGGTGCTCAAGCAAGGCCAGTGTCTTTCTCTCTTCCTGCTGCCTGTAGATCCAGATGTAGAACTCTTAGCGCCAACTCCAGTACCATGTCATGCCACCATGCTTCCCACCATGAAGATAATGGACTAAAACTCTGAACTGTAAGCCAGCCCAATTACATGTTTTCCTTTATAAGAGTCTCCATGGTCATGGTGTCTCTTCACAGCAATAGAACAGTGCCCAGCACATATGCCTATATAAGTTAACCTAATTTAGATAATCCCTCATAAGTATGCTTGGAGGCTTGTCTTCTAGGTATCCCAGATCCTGCCAAGTTGGCAACACCAACCACAGTCTATCCTATGAAATCGTTTCTTTCCCAATATTTTAAAATGATTATAGTTTGGGGCTGAATATTGCTCTATGATGAAAATGGCTATATGTACTTTGCTAATTTTGATGTAGTAGACCTTTTAATCTACTGCAATCTGCACTGGTTTAATATCCTTGTGTCTATATTTGGAGACCTTTGCCTTTCAAGAGACCAAAGGATAGAAGTGACTTCTGGCCTAGGAGCGAGCATAGTTTAAAGATATGGAACTGTAACTCAGAAGTGTTTTCTTCAATTTCTCCCATCATGAGCCCTTCAAGAAAGTGTTTCTCTCTCAGCTCACACCCACAGTGTTCTGATGTCAAAACTATCTCACTTTTATTTTAAACTTTATTCCTTTGATTTAAATTTCATGCATCTTAAACTTAAATGGAGGCTGGTTTCATAGAACCGAGGCACTTTGAAAGGGATATTCTTCAAAGTGGGCAAGAACCAAGAATAGCCTCAGCGAGCGCTGTATCCAGACTCCTTCATTAAGGTTCAGAACATATATTTATCCAAATGAACACCGTCTCCTTGACAAACATCTGCTAAAGGCCGGTTATGTTCCAGACAATAGATATATAAATGCATTGGGAATACAGAAAAAAAATTACAATAAATGTCCTGATAGATAAGGGCCAGGTCTCACTAGGCGAGAATTATGTAATGATTATAATTAAGTGTAATTAATAAGTATGCAAGTAGAACTTCAGGGGCTGCCCTAGGAAGCATTGAGCTGACCCAACTTCAACGACACCGCATATGCTTGAAGCCTTTTCCCAATGGCAGGTTCAAACCCTACAGCAAATTATTCTAAGTGAAATGTTGTTTGAAGTCAAGTCTGGTGAATGAATCAGGTCTCTCTGTCTCTGTCTCTCTGTCTCTCTGACACACACACAACTGTGATGACAGTTGTCCAGGTTTCAGATCATCAATCCTTTCTTGTTACCTGTCTTCAACTGTTTTCAGAAAATTTGGAAAAAATAACAGTGTACTGATTAAACTTTTAAAAACTGAATTGATTGTCCTTGCCACACAAAAAAGAGAGAGAGAGATGAAAGCTACAAGGATTTGCGAATTCTAGTCTTTATGATTCCTAAGAGGTCCTTTCATTGCAGGTTTTTAAGCCGACTCTAAATTGTAGCTTTTATAGAAAAAAAACAAGGAACACTCTAATCTCAACTTGCCGTGGAGTGTAATTATCAAGCTGCAACGGACTTACCAATATCCATGAGCCATTATCATGATCTACATAATTACCTTGTTCTTAAAATATGAACCATGTGTTCACGTTAGCCTTTTTAAAAACATATATGGATGGTTGAGTTGCAATTCTTGCAGAGGTGTAATAAGCCTTACTACTCCTAATAAAAACAGCCTCTTGTATTCAAACATTGTAATTATATATTAGATAATAGGATTAAATAAGTTAAGTAGGGCTGGGGAAGTACTTAGTTGGTGGAGGGCTTGTTTAGCGTGCGGAAGCCCTGTGTTTCAATCCTCAGTTCTGCATAAACCAGGTATGAAGGTGCACACCTTTAACCACATAGCTCAGGAGGAGAATCAAAGGCTGAGATTATTCTTGGCTCCATTGTGAGTTTGAGGCCATTGTGGGACACATGTGACTGCCAGGAAAAAGGAAAAAGACCAGAAAAGAGAAAGGGGAAAAAATTAAAGTGTGTTAATTATAAGAGCATTACTTTTGACTATCCCACAATATATAACGGGTGTCCTCAATGTACCAGACATAGCACAGGGCACTGGATTTGAGTGCTATCCAGAAGTGGATCTTTCCCTAGAATAATTGCATCTCAGGAATTTTGAGCTCTGCTTGGTTCATGCTGTTAATAAAGTGTTCCAAAACTTGAGCTATGGCTTGACTCTGACTTGAGAACACCCTGAGAAGCCGGGTCTTGAAAGACAAGCGGTTTTGTGCGTGAGGTGAGTCCCGAGACAGAGCATACAGGCATCAGTGGCATCAGGAGCATCAAGGTGTAGTGTTCATGATTCCGTTTTCAGGGTGGCATCAGTGTCAAGTCCAAAGGGAACAGAAAGGCAGAGACTTTTCAGCAGAGAAATGGCCCCGTAAATTTAGCTCATTGAAAAACAACTCTGAAATCAATGGAGGGAGTTAGTGCATTCTGTGTTTAGAAACCTTGTGAGGTAAAGTGAAAACGTTTCACTGGAGTTCCTACCGGGAGGAACGAAGACAAGAGAGCCACGGATCCATACACTTTATGTAGGTTAGCCAAGCCTTTATTCTCTCTCTCTCTCTTTAATGTGAGCTGTTTGAACCCTGTAACTGACCTGCCATAGAGCTGAAATGGACCTTTTTGCCAGTGAGAATGGCGGACAGGGAAGGCTGGCACGTTGTCAGGGACGCAGCGGGGGAGACATCAGGCCCCAGTGTAAAATCATCTACTTTTATACTCCGATATAATAATAGTGTAGAGCTGTAGCCACAGGAAGGGTTGGATTTGTGAGAGTTTCCTGAGATGGATGGAATAGAGCTAAGTTCTATAGAAGCAAGAGTGCACGATCCAGAGTCCACTGACCTCAGTGTAATTTTGTGTAACTGGAAGAACTGCTTAAAAACATGAGAAACAGCCAGATGTGTTAGTCCATGCCTGTCATCCCAGCATTTGGGAGGCTGGGGCAGGACAAATCAGAAATACTAGTCTGGCCTAAGCTACACAGAGACCCTGTCTTAAAATAAAAAGCATGAGAAGTTTTTTAAAGAAAAATTAAACTTATCTATTTCTTTGTGTGTGTATGTGTTTGAATGCTACAGAATGCATGTGGAGGCCAGAGGACGGCTTGTGGAAGTCAGTTCTCTCCTACCATGTGGGCCTCGGGCACGGAACTTGCGTGGTCAAGCCTGACACCACGCGCCTTTACCTACTGGGCAATCATGGACTGTGAGATGATATTTCAGTGTGTCTCTAGACACACAGAAGTATGTTATTTAAGGCTATTGGGAGGATTTGCTGAGGTCACATACACAAATGCACTTAGCAGAAGGCTCGGCCCAAGGGCTGTAGCGATGTTAATAATGCTAAGGAATGCTTCTTATTTTTTACTCTTGGTACGATGTTCAGTTGCCAGCAGAGAAAATGGTATTCCTGATCTAATGTGAGATGGGGGAGGACACTACAAGCGAAAGAGGCATCCGTTCAGGTGATAAAGACTAGTGACTCAGCTCCAGCAGCTGACTTTTCACGCCACGCAGGGCACACGGGATAAGTACTTAGAGAAGACAGTCTAGAACGTGTGGACTAAAGAATTACATCCAAAGATCATTTGGGCTGCATTGTGAATTGAAAGAGAAGTTCAAGAACCTCACCAAATAAGTCAAGGTCCCCGAGACCTTGCAAAGGTTTGCTCTGTGCTCGGACCTCTGTGCTTTGTGAGCCTAGCTCCTGGGACAGAGCAGGTGAAAATGGGGAAACACCAGGCAAAAGCCATTGGACGACATAATGCATTGAGCCAGTGTCCTGCCTGCCTCTCCAGGAACTGGGGTCAGGAAGCAGTGATCTCCATCCTGTGAGCCTTGCTCCTAGCTCAGCTCCTCCTGGGTTTCTAAGTCTTTATAGATTTGGCCTTGGATGTTCTTGGCATCCATCTTGGATCACTAACCGAAGCAGCCTCCGGGTTGTGGAGCTCTGTCCTCCTGGTGTGACCCACCCCTGTGTCTCGCAGTCAGAGAGCCCGTGATTGCCTGCAGGAGACCCTCACAAGGCTGGCCTCAGGCTTGTGAGACCCCCCCCCCAAGATGCATACTTGATTAACAGTTGCTGATGGGGGGCGGTTCCTAAAGAGGTGTCACACTTGAAGGTTGGCAGTCTTCCTGTAGTTGACCCCACACCCATGCTTCTATAAATAATATCCATTAAACTGCTCCATTCACTGAACTGGATGCAGCACCACAGGCCTCCACCCTCTCTATCTGAGGTGAATAGAAATCGCCTCCCCAGGAAGCCTAGTTGCAGGATTAGCGCTTGCTGCTCTCACATCCCATGTCAGATCAGCTATGACAATGAATAGGGAAATAAATTTAAATACTCAGGGAAAGATAAAAAACTGGACACGACTTAGGAAAAAGGGGCTTCAGAAAAAAAATCAATGAAGCAAAGTCTGTCTACATGTTGGCCATTGTCTTCCTTGAGACACACCCCAGAGTGTAGGGTGTGTGTGTGTATGTGTGTGTGTGTGTGAGAGAAAGAGAGAGAGAGAGAGAGAGAGAGAGAGAGAGAGAGAGAAGGAAGGAGAGAGGGAGGGAGGGATGGGGAGAGGGAAAAGGACTCCTGTGGGCTGGCCTTGACTTTTGAATTCTTTACCCAGGCTGGGACTGTAGGTGTGTGTCACTATGACTGATGGCTCTGGCCACTTTTAAATAGCACATCTTTTTCTTCAGACTTGTTCATGCCAATCGTGTCATTAAACCAGTTATCTGCACCAATACACTCAAAAATAGAGGCGAAATGTACACATGCCTTTGCCTTATATTTGTTATTGATGCACAATAACTATACACACACACACACACGCACAACATAATATGATGAATTGGTATCTGTAAACATTACATAAGTATTCAATCCTACCGATACTTTGTGGTAAAGACACTATTTTGAAGTATGCAATGCATTATTGTTAAGTAGTCACTCCACAGTGCATCAGAATACTGAAGTCTATACATCCTATCTAATTGAGTGTCCTTGCTTATTAGCCATGACGCTTCTTGGCCGGCTCCCGTTCCATTGTGCATTCGGCCCTGAAACCTTGGCTTCTTTTCTTTCCGCTTCTGTACTTATATCTGCTTGTAGAAGTGTTACTCAGATCTCTGTCCAAGAGAACATGCTCTATGAAGTGTTGCTGGCTAGCAACCTCTGACCAGCAGCTATCCTCCAGATCTGCACATTCACACTCAGGCTGTTCCCTCCCCACCCCACCCACTCTGTTCTCAGCATTGCCTGAATGCAGTGCAGAGGAGATTTCTGCCAGGCACAACGTTTCTCTAATGGGCAGCCTTTGCCAATCACCCAGCCAAGACATTCCCAGAGTGCCACTGCAGCCTGAGCTCTTCCTACATCCCCCCTCTCCTCTCCTTCCCTTCCCCTTCCTGCTCCTATTCCTTCCCATCCCCTTCCCTCTCTCTTCCCTCCTATCCCCTTTCCTCTCTCCTCCCCCTCTCCTCTGTCCCCTCTGCTCTGCCCCCTTTCCTGTTCTGATCTGGTTCATGGTGTCCATCGCTCTCCCTCCTGTTTTCATCTTTGCCTTCACTCATAATTTCTCCATAACTTTTTTTACACATTTGATTTGGGTTTGATGTTGACTACACGGAGGCTAAAAACCGACAGTTAGGAAACAGCAACAACAAAAGCAAGACAAAATAAAACAAAAAAACACGGGAAAAATGGAAAAAGGCAGTAAAACTAGATGTGAAACCTGTTCATCAGATTCCACAGTGGGGAACAGATCCCTGGCATGAGGTTTGACATACTGTTGCTGACAATTTAACTTCTGGGAACTGAATGTAAGAAAAAGAGAAGAGAAGAGAAGAGAAGAGAAGAGAAGAGAAGAGAAGAGAAGAGAAGAGAAGAGAAGAGAAGAGAAGATGTAGAAGAGTCTTGTTATACTGAGGTATTTGGAGAATGTGACTGCTATTGCAGAGGATTGGGGTTCGGATCCCAGCACCTACACGGTGACTCACAGCTGTCAGATGCCTTCTTACCTCTGTATGCTCCTGCACACATAGAGTACACATAAATGCACACACACGTGTACACATATACATAAAAAAGAAGATAAATTGTTCCTTTAGGGGTTATAGAGGTTGTTGAGTGGTTAAGTGTTTTTGCTGATCTTCCTGAGGGCCCAAGTCTGGTTCCCAGCACCCACACCCAGCTGCTTGCAACCTCCTGAAACTTCAGCACCTGTGAGCTGCCATGTGCATGCTGGGATGCAATGCCCTCGTCTGTCCTCTGTGGGAACACACACACACACACACACACACACACACACACACACACACAAATTTACATAGGCATATACACACAAGTAAAAAAGTAAGTAAAATATTTTTTAAAAGGAATAACTAAATTGGCTTATTTCAAAGTTCTTGCCTTTTTAAGATGACTTGTGTATATATGCATGTGTTATACACTTGTGTACGTGTGTGAGCATGTTTCCAGAGCCCAGATGTTGATGTTGGGTGTCTTCCTCAAATATTTTCTAGCTTGTGTTTTGAGACAGGGTCTCTCACTGATAATGGAACTCACTGATTTGACGTGACTGACTGGCCAGGAAGCTCCAGGAAGTCCCACCTCCACCTCTCCAAAGCTGGGGTTAGGAACACACGCTGCCACAGCTCACTTTCACAAGGGTTTTGATGCTCAAAGCTCCGGTCCTCATGCTTGCAGGGCCAATGCTTAACCTACTGAACCATCTCCTAAGCCCCTATTTTTTTTAAGGATTTATTTGTTTGTTTGTTTATTATGAGTAAGTCTACCACACACATGCTACGACTGGTCCTTGAGAAGGCTATAAATGGGCATTGGGTCGCTTGGAATTGAATGTGAGGCAGGTGTGAACTGCCATATGGATGCTGGGTACCAACCCCAGGTCCTCTGCAAGAGCAGCCAGTGCTCTTAACTCCCGAGCCACCTCTCCAGCTCCTATTTTTATTTTTATGTTTTTCAGTGCTGGGGACCAAACTCACATTAGACAAGTGCCCTGCCTCGGAGTCATGTCCCCATTTTCACGTCAGAGTCCTACAGTGTTTCACAGAAGGATGGGGAAGAGGAATGGTGACGCAATAAGAAGCCAAGTGTGAGAGCCTATTCATCTCGAAGCATCCTCTGGGGCTGCAGGGTTTACCCTGGTTAGAAGGATGCTGCCACCTTCCCATTTGAGATTGTGTAAAATCAACTGTATTGTGTCTCCCATGTGCCCAGGGAAAGTGATGGGCTACGGTGGAGGAAGGAAAACTCTGGAGCTCTCATAGCAGGTAGCAAAACAGTCTAGAACAGATTCCTCACATAGTGTCAGAGAGCCCGCCGGAGGCTTATATCCTCCGCAGGGAATAGGCCATTCTGCAGGGCCATTTAGTAAGCGTTGGTGAGAGGGGCACGAGCGTCCCAGCGGTGGCGCTCCTTATGGCGCAGGGATGATGCTGTCACAGAGCCAGAGGGATGACAAACCGCCAGAATGACAGAGGCCAGGCAACTATGCTTAACATCCAAAAGCCAGGCCCATTACTGTAGCGACCGAAAGATACAGAGATGGTTAATAGAATTTGGTGTCCCTAGGGGAGAAATAGAAGGCCAGGTACTGAGTGAGTTTATCATTTAACACCTGGAACCAGGAACAAGCAGAAGGAGAGAACGGGGGAGGGGGACGGTGAAGGTGGTTCCTCAAATAAAAGTGCATGTCTTGTGGTTCGGTTTCTGCATCTGAGGAAACAGACCCAGGAGGCAGTGACTAGGCAATGGCCATGTCCAAAAGAGAAGACGCCTGCAATTCAGGATATTAACCGTCAACAGTCCCAGGCTTGTACCAAAAGGGTGTTCGGGAGTAACCATTCCGAGTAAGAGCATTTTGACAACTGCCTGAGCTAATATTGTTACCAGATGACCTAAGATGCCCTCGTGGTCCCCTGGTAGGGTTGAGATTTGGACCTATGGTTTGGCTCAAGTCCAATTCATAGAGGATTCGCTGTCCATGAGGCCAATCCATCCTTAGTGAGAAAAGGATTGACTCTCATGGCTTGACCCGTTTAGACCCTTAGCTAGTTCGGTAAGAAGAATCTCTCTCTGTGGAGGCCAAGAAATTGCATCCGCAACTATGACTTCCTGAGCCAGGAAAGTGACTCAAAAATAAAATCCCATCCCAGAAATGATGTCAGCTACCGTGGAGGTTAGCTCATGCATCAGCTACTGTGGAGGTTAGCTCATGCATCAGTTTTGTTGGCCTGCAGTGCCCAGATACTCAGTTAAATATTATTCTGATGTTTCTATGAAGCCCCTTTTATATGACTTATATTTTAAGCAGGGACCTTTTATTAAGGCAGACTGCCCAGCATAATGTGGGTGCCCCAACCAATCAGTTGAAAGCTAGAGCGGAACAGAAAGCACATTTCCCCCAGCCGGAGGGATGCTACCAGTAGACTCCTAACTTCCCTGCAATTTCTGCTCTCCTGGATCACCAGCAGACTGCCTCTGCACTTGAACTAGCCTCTACCCTACCTCTCTCCTCATCCACATTGGGCTTACCGAATTTCCATAGTCATGTGAGTTAAAGGCAAAGCCTTAAAAGTCGTCTTTATCTCTGTCTCTCTGTGTTCTCCCCACTGCCACGTACATACCCCACAGTTCATTCTTCTGAAAAACCCTAACTAAATGACAGCCATTAAAGACCTTAAGGATGACTGGATGACTATCCCATCCTGTCTCTGGTGAAGTCACCAGTTTGTCAAATAGATTCCAGAGACGGACGGCAGATTTCTGCAAACTCAACCAAGGAAAGTAACTCTGGTCATAATTGTGCTGGGAATGAGAGTCATGGGAAAATGTATCTGAAGGGTTTTCACCCTGCAATATTACACGGTGACTGGCTTGGTAATTACCTTATTTTTTTACTCCAGGGGTGTGGGAGAGGTGAGAAAGAGAATGAGAGAGAAACAGGAAATCACATGTAATGGGCAACAAAACCTACACAGCTTTGAACTCTGGGCCACACTAACTCTTTAAAAGTGTGTGTTTTCTTTTTTAAAATTTTTGGTTTTTTTTTCCTTTTTGTGTGTATATCTGGAGGTCAGAGGACAACTTCCGGGCATTGGCTCTCTTCTTGCACCGTGTGGGTTCTGTGGATTGAACTTGCTTGTCAGTCTTGGCAGGAAGTGCTCATGCCTGCTGAGCCATCTCTCCCAGCCCTATGGTAAGTCTTTATTTAGTCAGATTATTGCTTGAAGATCCCTGTCATTCCATTGCTGCAACACACAGGGCTGTGGCACTGCTCTGAGAGTTCTAGTAAGGGGGATCTTAATGCTGGGAAGCCACATACTTGTCGGGGGTAAAACCCGCATGGATTCAGGACCTGCCACTTCAGTCAAGTTTTTAGAAGTTCAGTGACCAGGGCCAGACCAGGACGCCTTCAGAGTAAAAGAGAAATCGTCCCATCCTGTACCTGATAGGAGGAACAGGGGAGCAGGAGACCTGGGGGACATCTTTGTTCAGGAAATGACCCCCATCACACTCAACACCGCTGCAGATGCCGCTTCCGCTTGTAGACCCCCAGCACTGAACAAGAACTCTGAGGGGCCAGGTTGTAGCCCAAACTCTACAACCCTGATAATGAGGGGGTTAGTAGTAGAAGCATGGCTGGACACAAAGGAGTAGGCACGAAGTGTGACTTTTTTTTTTTTTTGTCTTACATACTAATATCACCAGTCAATATCTACTTTGGGCAGGCACAAAAAATCCAAATAGTCAAAATGATAAAACCTTCATGTTTGCCAGCTATCACCATTTCCCACGCCAAAACAGATGCAATGAATACACAAATGGCATGGCCTGATGACAAAGACGGCATCTTCCTGTGGGTTCTATATACATGAGGACCTATATAAGTAGGTCCATCTGCCAACTTATCAATGCTAGGAGCTGGCATGGAGACCTGAGGGAGACCAAAGGGACACAAAGTCACGTGTCGTTACTAGGTTCTGTCCTGGAAGGGTTGATAACTCATCCTTCAGGGGTAGATATTTATGCTAAGAGTGGATTTTTCCTTTGTGCATGCCCTTCCTCCAGGGTTTAAAGAAAGCTCAGTTCATGGATGTGGCATTCATACATCATGGCATTGGACCCAGTCCCCATTTGAAGGGAAGGGGATTTGAGAGAAGGCCTGTGACTGTGGGTTTCACTGATCCCTCACTATCCTAGAGAAACCAGCCTAAGAAAGGATTGTGATGGCTTCCTGAAGGACAACCAAAATGCCAGCTCTGAAAGGTGACATCAGTTAGGCTATTGCAAACACATGAGACCAGAGACCCCCTACGTGACTCTAATTTTTCAAGTGAAAGAAAAGATGACTACTGAAACCAAGAGTGGAGTAGCTATGCTTCACTTGTGATATCTCCCAAGAACCTATTAAGGGTCATTTTTGCTTCTTGTCCCCAGAACTCTGAGCCCAGGGAGAATGAGGTTCTAATTCTCAAAGTAGCATGATCAGGTCTGGTGACAAATGTTGCACTTAATTATGAATTATGGCTATGGCTTGAGTATTTTGGGTTCTTTGTTTTCATTGATGTATGGAGAAGCTGCTCTCCAAGCCAGGGCAATACATCCAGGAGAGCAGGAAAAGACAGGGTTGTATTTATGCAATATGATCTACCTAGGCACCTCAGTTCATAATGGTCCCATTATACCCATGAGAAGATGTGTGGTCTTGAGAAGGAATGGTTGCTAAGTAATCAGATTCCCTCAGAAACGAAGGGTTGGGTCATGCTGGTGTATGTCCGGCACCAATGTCAGCTGAGGTGATGTTGGAGAGGGAGAGGAATGGAAAAGGAACAGTGGAGGGAGGAGATGATAGTTTCCAACTATAGTTCTGAGATCAGCTATCGCAGCTGGGGTACTGCTTAGCCTACTGACACCCCTCTTTAAAGTATCCTTTCAGGAACAGAGAATCACAGGAGCCGTGGAGGAACTGTCCTCTAACGCTTCCTGGGTAAACATATCCGTGGGACACAAGAGAAGATCACGTAGGTCACTGGATCACGCCAAGATCCTGCTGACTGAACATGCCCAATTACTTCATATTCTGATCTGCCACAGGATTTATGCATATCTATGTTGCTCCCAGCCAATGGTTGAGCAGCAAGTGTACTAGAGCTACTAGCACATAAGGCCGCTCTTCCACGCTGAAAATAGGGCATGCGCATTGGCCTTGCTGTGCTGTAGTTTAGAACTCTTTCTACAAGGTCTTCTCTCCTTCCCTGGGGCCGGGAGTGTGTGTCCGTTTCTATTCCTGCCTTTGCAGGCATTCCATTCCACGAATTTCTTGCCTTTTACATTTTTAGTGGGTATCTTTCTTCTTGGAGGACTGAACTGAAAGAAACCACCTTTCAACAGTACTGAGGTTTCGGCAAATATTGACACATGCTCATTCTTCTGTTTCTTCTGCCATCTTAGACAGTGTCCATCACTTTACCTCCTTAGTTAGCACTCAGACTCTGGCATATTTCCTGACTATGTGAATCTATACTGAAGTACGACACTTGAGCACACATTTAGATCAATTACCTGAGTCCCGATGGCAGTCTCAGTGTTGATTGGTAGTGAATTATGGTCAATTATATTGACTATTATAGGCAATTGTCGCATTTGAAGCCAAGCTAGCAAGTGACACCTATCATCAATGCACAAATTATCTAACCTCATAGGCAATTAAAAAATATTAGGTTTCTCGTGTTAGACTTTCTCATTGCAATGACCAAACACCTAAGAGAAACAACTTAAAAGGAAGAGTTACTGCATGACGCAAAGTTTCAGTTCATAGTGCTTCTCTCTACTGGTTCTAAGCCCACAGTGGGGCACAGCATCCTGATAGCCAGAGCATGTGGCAGAGGCTACTTAATTCATGGAGCATGGGAAACAGAAAGAAAGTGACTGAGAGGGCCCTGGGCAAGACACTGGCCGCCAAGGACATGTCCCCAGTGACCTACTTCCTCCAGGTAGGCTTCTCCTCCTAAAGTTTTCAGAATTGCATACAGTAGCCCCAACAGCTGAGGATCAAGCCTTTGTGAACCTTTGAGAACCCTTCACATTCAAACCAGCACATTTTGACCTCGGCCCCCTTCCAAAGGCTCACATCCATCTTACGATAGCAGATGCATTTAGTCCGAGAGCCCCCGGGGCCTTAATAGTTCCAGCATTGCTCAAAAGTTCCGGCTCAGAGTCTCCTCTGAGACAAACTCTTAGCCCTGAGATCCTGTAAAGTAGAAAGCTAACTACTCCCCCAATGCAGTGGCACAGAGTAAACGTTCTTATTTGAAAAGGGAGGAATCAGTAGGGGAGGGGTGGCAGAAAGGAAGGTTTAGACAAAAGCAAGCTCCAGATTCATCAAAGCAAACCTTAAATCCTATGTCCAGCATTGAGGGCACATGGTGTGATGCCACTGCTGGATCGCTTAGGCAACCTTGTTGGTTTCATCCCACAAGACTTTTCTGTTGGGCGGGTTCTGCTTGTCACCTACAGCGTTATTCCTAAGACGCCATGTTCTTAGTATCTCCACCTTCCCTGGCTCCATATTGAAGTGAAGGCCTCACAGCTTCACACACCAACCTCAAGGACAGCCGAGAAGGACTCAGAGCCTGTCCTACACTGCTGGACCTCCCCTTTGAAATTTGGGGGAGGCTCACTGGCTTCAGTGGCAGTGGCCCCCTCACAGCTCTGATTCACAGTTACACTGGCCTCTGCAGGCCAGGGCACCTGAGAATGGCAAAGCAAATCCTGGCAAACCAACTTCTTCCTAGGCAGATCTGTGGAGGTCGAGCGCTCAGTGTTTTCCTCTTTAGGGACAGCCTTTCACATGAGTTTGCTTTTTCATACATTTGAAGCTCCGGCAGATGAGATCTAGCCAGTTCTTGAGATGTCCCAAGGCATCTTCCTTGTTCTCCTGATGAAGATTCCTTGGTTCCTTTTTTAAAAATGCCTTCATCTCTTTAACACTCACACCCCCAATGCTATAACTTTAAATGAGTTATTTTCTGACCAAACTTAAAAAAAAAATTTAAGATAAAGTCTCATGTGGCCCAGGTTGATCCAGAACTCCTTCTGCAGCTAAGAATGACCTTGAACTTCTGATTCTTCTGCCTTCACCCGCTGAGTGCTAGGATTGCAGGTGTGGCCCACCATATCCAGTGTACGAAGTGCTGGGGATGGAACCCAGGGCCTCACAAATACTAAACAAACACTCTATTAGCCGAGTTATACCTCCAGTCCTCATGGCTCAGTAGGGAAGGGCACTTGCTACCAAGTCTGGTGATTTGAGTTCTATTCTTGGGACTCACTTGATAGAAGGTGAGAACCAACTCTAATAAGTTGTCTTCTATCCTCTGCATGTACACACACACACACACACACACACACACACACACACACACACACACACACAGGGAGGGGAGGGAGGTCATACTAGTTCTCCTAGGCACTTCTCAATCCAATATGATAAATAATCAAAACTAACCAAATGTTGCTAGGTTCCTTCCCTTAGGGAGGTGTAAATGCATCTACTCCCTCCTCCTGCAGTTTCAATGGCAAGCCGTGGTGGATTCCACCAAACTTCACTCTGGGAAACCAATGAATTTATCAAGTTCACAGGGCACTGAGTGAGGGGTTGTGGGTCACTTTAAAGCGGCCACACTGGAAGGTTGGCACCCAGCCTTTGTTAGGAACCCCCATGGCAGTGTAGATGGAGTCCTGTCCTCTTAATTTTCCCTACTTAATATCTTCTAGCCCTTCCCAGAGATGCCCAGGCCATGTGCAATTAGGGTAGAATTTCATACAGCTGGCTGTGAAGGGCGGCTAGATACCCAGGTGAGGGTCCTATGACCTTTCCCATGCCCTCCTCCACGAGGTAAGATCAACAGCCAACAATCCCAGCTGAGATGATCTTTGGCAAGCAGGCACAGGTGAACTCCTAAAGATGGCAGCAGTTTGGCTTAGAGGACAGTCCTGTATAACACTAACACAAGGGGCTGGAGAGATGTTTCAGTGGCTTAGAGTACTTACTACTCTTGCAGAGGACACATGTTTGGCTCACCACTGCCTGCAGGTCTAGCTCCACAGGGCCAGACACGTTCTCATTTCTATGGGTACCTACATACAAGTGCCCATACCTACACAAAGACACATAAAGATACTAAACCTTCAAAATTTGCCAACATACCTCTTCCACAGACCCTGCATTAGTATGTACCCTCTGAACCAACTTGGAGATAAGTTTTCAACTTAATTCTTCCTGTTTTTCCCCAAATACGTTGCTAGATATATCTATCACTTATCCAGCAAATGTATCTGTCATCCTAGAATTCTCTAGTTAAATCGTGTAGGATCGTTACTGTTTGAGCTGCTCCATCAGAAGGTGTGTTCTGATTTTAGCTAATTTTGCATTTCTTCATTCTGCCGTACATGTGTCCACACCAGCTTTTCCAACTTCTTTTATGGCTGTAATATTCCATTACTTCTGCTTTGGTGCTCAATTGACCATTTACGGGCAACACTTTGCTTTTATTCAGCCGGTAACAGGAAACCCGAGCTTTGAAAGTCGATGATTCGAGAATAGTTTTCATATGAGCAACAAGTCCTTCTTTTGATATACTTTCAAGCTGCTGAACTTACTTCAGAAACAAAAAAGGATTCCAAGGCTGGGTATGACAAAGGGCTTCGTTGAGTCGGGTTAATGGGAATTCCATACATGCTGCTGAAACTTTCCCAGGTGCCATAGCCGTAGGAACCTGTATGGCTCAGGCAGATGCACACATGGTACTCTTGTAAATATTTCCTTTGTACTCATTCACAAGGCCCAACCAAGTTTCCACTGGATTGACTCTTAAGAGGCTAACTCATCTCAAGCATTAATAGCCCCTCCCCAATGATACCCTCAAGCATCAGATGCCTGGACAGCGCTCTGCCGTGTCCTCTCCTGCCTCCGGACAGAATGGGCATAGACAACACAGACTGGACAAAAAATAAATTAACAAACTCATCTAGACTTTAACAATGGGCAGTCAAGAATTTCTTCTTTAAATATTACTATGTTTATGTTCCTTTATGTTGTTAACTCAAATGCATTTTACAGTAAGTCTGATAAGGAAGTTAAAATCCTAATTATGTGTATTTTCCACAGCAAGCGAAGATACTTCCTACAATCCAACTAATTTTTTTTCTTGTAAAGTTTCATGGAAATGACCATTTCTATTTTTATTGAAATAGAACTCATTTATTCAACACTTTTGATCTCAAAGAAGCACTTCGCAATTTTTTTAGCATCTCCAATTTAAAAGTCACTAGAGACTCACACAGCTCCTTTGACAGGACCAACATCCTCTGATTATTTTGCTCATTTTTTAAATGAATTTATTTTTATTTATGGGTATGTGTGTACACCTATGCGAGTTTATGTTCATAGTGTGTATTCAGGAGCTGCTGAGGCTGGAAGAGCTCAAGCGATCTTGAACTGGAGTTACAGGGGCTATAGCTTCCATGAGCGATGGGAACTGAACTCCAATGCTGCAAAAGTTCTAAGCACTTTTAACCTCTGGGTCATCTCTCCAGCCCCTACTTTGAATTTCTACTCTCCATGGGCTGGATTCCTTTTTTTAAATTTTTTGATTTATTTTGTTTTTTGATACAGGGTTTCTCTGTATAACAGTCCCACCTGTTCTGGAACTTCCTAGGTAGACCAAACCAGGCTGGCTTTGATCCACCTGCCTCTGCTTCCTGAGTGCTGGGATTAAAGGTGGGTACCACCACTGCCCGACTGAATTCTTATTGTTAACACTTATTTTCTAAAACCTTTAGTTTTTGTTTGTTTGCTTGTTTGTTTTTACAGTAAGATGTGTTGAGGTCTTCTTGCATTGCTGTTTTAGTTACTTTCAATTGCTGGGACAAGAAACCATGACCAAGGCAATTTATAAGAGAAAGCTTTAATCTGGTGGCTCATGGCTCTAGAGGGCATGACAATCATGGCAGGGAGCATGGCAGCAGGCAGGCAGACATGGCGCTGGAGCAGGAGCTGGGAGTTCACCTCTGATCCATAAGCATGAAGCAGAAAGAGAGAAGGAGGGAGAGATAGATAGATAGATAGATAGATAGATAGATAGATAGATAGATAGATAGATAGAGAGATAGAACCTCAAAGCCTACCCCCAGTGACATAGTTCCTTCAACAAGGCCACACCTCCTAACCCTCCTCAAGTAGTAGTTCTACCAACTGGGAACCAAGCATTCAAAACTATGAGCCCATGGGAGCCCATTCTCATTTAAACCCTGGCCCACATAGGTTTATGGCCACATCATAATGTGAAATGCATTTAGTACAACTTCAGAAGTCCCCACAGGCAGTTTCAACACTGTTCAGAAGTCTAAAGTCTCTTTTAAATGCAGTCTCTTAATTGTAACCTTCTGTAAAGTCAAAAAGCAGATTATATACTCCCAGTATAAAGCACCACAGAATATACATTCCAAAAGTGAGGACTAGGGGCAGAGGAAATACTGAACAAAAACAAGAACGAAACCTAGCAGACCAAACTCCAAATCCTGTAGCTTAGATAGCAGCTGTCTGCAGCTCTCCTTGGCAGGTATCCCATTGCCCAGGCAGCTCCAACGTCTTGGGGTCTCCAACACTTTCATTGCTTTTTGCAATGGCCTTGCTGGGTGTCCAGGAAGGGATTCCCCCTGCTACATGCCAGGCCTCAGCAGCTTTCCTCCACGGCAGAAGAAGATTCCAAACCCCTTTATTCCTATCTCCTTCATGGTTCTGAAGCTAGAACTACATAGCTGAAGCCTCGGAGTTCTGCTGCCTGCTTGGGGTGGAACCCGGCCCCATCCTTGAATTATGTTTGCATGTGCTTTGATTGTTGATGCCTTTTAGGCCTCTTAGACCTCTTCCTTTTACCAGTTAAACGATTAGCCAGGTGGAACCTTGCACTTAGGGTATCCCTCTGTATATCCCATTTCTCCTCATCCTTTGCAGCACAAACCAGGGCTCCAACTTGAAATTTCCTGGGATTCTCTTCTCCTCAAACTGTCCATTTTGTATTTCTTTTTTGCCCCCACTTGCTCTTTTTCATTGTAGATCTGCCTAAGAGTGTTATCTAGTAACCAAGTGATATTAGGTTGTCTTAAAATCTTCTCTACTAATGGAAGAAATTCCAAACCTTCCATTGAGCATCACGCATATTCTTAGGACAAGGGTAAAACCTGGCTACATTCTTTTCCAAAATATTAGGAGGATGGTCTCTAGTCTAGGTGCTAATATTGGGCCCTCTGAAACCTCTTGAGCTGGGCCTCCACAGTTTGCTTTGCTCTCAGTACTATGGCCTTCCAAGCTCCTACTAGGACTGTCTGTTAAGCTCCACTTACAGCATTCAACTGTTTTTCCAGCCCAAAGTTCCAAAAATCTTTCACACTGCTCAAAAAAATCCCAGCACAGTCAGGTCAGGCCTATCACAACAGTTGCCCATGTCCTAGTGCCAGCTCCTCTTAGTCACTTTTCTATTGCTGTGACAAAACACCATGATCAAGGCAACTTATAAAAGGAAGCATTTGATTTGGAGGCGTCCAGTTTCAGGGGGTTAGAGTCTATGACCATCGTGACAGGGAATATGGCAGCAGCTAGGTCAGCCTAGCCTGAAGCAGTAGTTGAGAGAGACCTTACATCTGACCCACAAACACGAGGCAGGGGGAGAGCTAAGTGGTGATGGCGTGGGATGTTGACCTCAAAGCTCATCTTTGGGCTTTGTGAAACATCCCCTCCAACAAAGCCACACCTCCTAATCCTTACCAAACAGTTCAGTCAACTGGGCATCAGGTACTCAAATATAAGGGCCTATGGTAGGTCTTCTCATTCAAACCACAATTGCCTTCCTTAACATGTCTGACTTCATAGCTCCTGTGGAGCCCTGGTGCTCTTACAGAAGAACGGAGTAGAGAAAGCCAGGGGATCTGGAGTTCATAGCAGTGATTACTGCTTATGAGTACTGAATGTAAATAGAGCTCTATAAGGGAAATAGAAGTTAGCCAGGTGATGTAGAAAGAGGGCCAAGGGAGTTTTAGGCATGGAGTAGACCCAGGAAGGTTAGGCAATGATTAATTGGGCATAATAATGTGTGCAATATGATACCGAAGAGGTAGACATTGACCAAGGAAACATGTCATGGTAACACTTACCTAGACTGAGGAACAAGGGGTATTGGCAAGGCAGGCTTCCTGAACAAAGTGCCTAATGATTTAGGTATTTGGCATCCCTTTCTGCCCATTCCCATCTCCTAACTAATCTAGGCCATGTAGCTAGCTAGTAAATGGAGCAGCAGTGACACGCCACTTTCTGGCTGAGGCAGTGAAAGACTCTAATTATCCATTTCCTCCCTTTTCCTCTGATGAAGTGTTCGTCAACAGTTCAAGTGATGTCAGCTCTGACATGTGGATCTCTGGCTGACTCTCAAAGGCACAGTACCTCTTTGCTTACCCACAACTACTGGGTATAATAAGTCATAATGCTTGAAGAGATATCCCAGTGGTTAAAAGCACTTGACTGTTCTTCCAGTGGTCCTGAGTTCAATTCCCAGCAACCACATGAGGCCTCACGACCATCTGTAATGAAATCAGATTCCTTCTTCTGGTGTGCATAAAGACAGAACACGCATATACATTAAAATACATGAGTAAATAAACCTTTAAAAATAATTAGTCATAGTTTGTTGTTTCCCATTGCAGTAGTAAACCTGGCATTTTTACAATGAAGGCAGCTTCATTTTTCCTTTATCATTATTTGCTAAGGGTGGAAGAGCAGTCAGTCATCAAGATACTCTATTCCTACCCAAGCAAACTCAAAAAGCCACCAGAAAAGAAACCTCTCATGTGACCTGATCAAGGACACGATCTGCTAAGAAAAAAGAGTGAATTAAAAAATACCTGTGCTGGGGACGTAGCCCAAGGATAGAGCACTTGCTTAGCATGCATTAGGCTGTGTGTCTGAATTCCAGCACCAACTACCACAAAGTTGGTATCTGCACTGGTTGCAAGTCTGTGGCTGATGTAAGGAGACATACATGTTTTTCACTCCCCAGAAAGCTCTGGAGGGTTTTCTATTCCTTAGTACAGTGAATTTTGTTTGCACATGCTCCTTCTCCAAAGGGCATCACTAATATGGAAGGAGGGTGGGAGGCCTGTAGCACCGAGATGGGAGTGTCGCCTGCACAGTCCAGCCTAGGCAGATCCTTAGTTCATTTCAACTGTGTGTTGCAAAAACACAGACACATTATAGTCTACTTAACTTTGCAATTTTCTGTGTTGGGGATCAAGCCCAGAGCCTCAAACCTTCTAGGCAGGCATTCAAGCATTAAGCTATTACTCCAGCCCATCTGGTTTCTCATTACTGAGCAAAGCACATTCCCCTAATCCTACTGAATGACTATACCGTTTTTCTACTAATGCAACACAGACAGACCCTGAATGCACACACACAAAAATTCTATGAGTCTTTTACTGAATACCTACAGCTTTTGAGTCCTTTTATTCCTGGTGTGGAACCTGCTCTTGGCTTGATATCTGCTTTCTGCCCACCGAGTGTCAATTTCATAAGGAAGACTCTGGTTTTGTTGGTCTAGGTTTTTGTTTGTTTGTTTTTGTTTTTTAATGGGGGTGGATTTTGAACCCTGAGCCTTAGCATGGTAGGTAAGTACTCTACCGTTGAGCTACATCCCTAGCCCTAGGATTTTGTTTTGTAATTGGGTACTATCCCCAGAGTTTAGTGTTAAGTTCTGGCACCCAGAATACACACTACATGTTTGTTTTATAACTTTGTAAAATAAGGATACCAACAAAAAGAGTCCATAAATTGTCTCACCAACAAGAAGAATCAACAAGTTATCTCAGAAGCAAAGAATCCAGGTGGAGACCACTGCAGTACTTCAAATGGGAGGGAAGTAAGCTTTGGCCAATGAGCCTGTGCAGTGAGGGTGGAGGAAGATGAGCTGATGTGAGACAAACTTGGTAATCAAGTCAGGCCACTGAGGTGCCTCGGCCAGTAAAAGGTACTTGCTACCAAGCCTCATGACCTGAGTTCAATTCCCAGGCTCCACATGGTAGAAGAAAAATGCTGGTTTTGGAGCTGGAGAGATGGCTCAGAGGTTAAGAACACTGGCTGTTCTTCCAGAGGTCCTGAGTTCAATTCCCAGCAACCCCATGATGGCTCACAACCATCTGTAATGAGATCTGGTGCCTTCTTCTGGCGTGCAGGAATACATGCAGACAGGACATTGTATATATCACTAATAAATAAATCTTTTTTAAAAATGCTGCTTTTTAAAAAACTGTCCTCTGACTTCCTCACATGCAGACACACACAAAGTAAACAAATGTACTTTTAAAATATAATTAGAGGGACCAGCGGTGGTGGCACACACCTTTAATCCTAGCACTCAGGAGGCAGAGGCAGGTGGATCTCTGTGAGTTTGACCAGCCTGGGCTACATAGCGAGTTCCAGGACAGACAGAACTACATAATGACATCTGTCTCAAAAAACCAAAACCAAACAAACAACCCAAATGAAACAAAACAACAACAACAACAACAAAAAACCCCAAAATAATTAGAAAGCAAGGTAGACAGAACTTGGTGCTTAAATGTTTTGAGTCAAGCGACAAAAGCCTAATTTTCCTCCTTGAATGTGAAAACAGGCAACCCTGAAGAGGGATAGGTTTAGAAGCTGGTGTGGAGTCCCATGTTTCATGAGCTCCTCAAGTATCAGTGCCTAGTTCTTTCTTCCTCAACTCAGAGCAGGAGACAATGGCCGTGCCTGACAAACAGGTTTGGGAATGAACACCACACAGAAACCTGAAGCCAGCATGCGAGAAGATGAAAGCAAGCAGCCTGTGCACTGGAAGTCTTGGAGAAGGTTTACCAGTTAAGTGAAGGTAAGTCCCTAGCTCGCTCGCTTGCTCGCTTGCTCGCTCGCTCCTTTCTTCCCTCCCTCCCTCCCTCCCTTTCTGCTTTTTCCTTTTCTCCTTAAGAATCAGAGCTTGCTTATTACATTGATTGGACATTTAAAAAACAAAACAGTTTTATTCTTCCACCATCTCATTCAAACCACTCCTCCTGGGACAGCATAGCTACTCAGATTTTCTATTGTCCTATATAGAAAATATCCAGACCAATGTAAATTAAAATTTCCAGGTCACATGGAGTCTATTTCTTCTACTTTCGATCATCAAGTAGAGGGGGGTTTATTTGTCAACTTTTTTTTTTTTTTTTAGTCCATATTTCCATCCATTTCTTCCCTGGTTCTTGGATCACTCAGGTTAAGGTATGAATGTAGGAGTCAAGAAAACACAGACAAAGCGCGTATTTGGGAACCAGCTTTCAAATGTGCCTCTCATGACAGACAACAAAATGGTCTACCTTTTGCAGGGGACCTGGGTAGCCCTCCGGAAACACCTGTACAAACTGCAGTCACGACTCAGAAGAAATGATCTAACCAACCTCTCAGAATTACCCTCAACTCCCATCTTTTTCCCTGGCTGGGGAAATTAGCCCCAACATACCCTACTTCTTGGATAAGGTCCTTGCAAGACCATGCCGCCTTCCTGCAGGAGTCAGGGTGAGGCCATGCCGCCTTCCTGCAGGAGTCAGGGTGAGGCCATGCCGCAACGGTTCCTGAATGGCCGTAGTTTTCCCTGACTTGTGTTCCAGACCCATCAAGGCTCCACTTAGCATTGTCTATCAGAGCTTGGGGCTGACTGAGAACTATGCTCTTGCCCAGTTCCTGGATGTCTACTGCATGTGGGAAATGAGGAACCCTGTCCCGCTTCAATCTCTTGACCTACAGGGATGCCTCCCTTTGTGTCCAGACTCCATGGACCAAGAACTGGCTACATATTCGATTTGGTGTAAAGGGTGAGAGTGTGCAATCTACACATCAGGTAGAAAGGACTAGAATCTTTTGAACAGCCCTATAGACAGACTCCAGGTGACCCAAGGGAACATTCTAGACTCTTGGGACAAGGCTGTTTCACCATTTCTCCCCTCCAGCCAGCTTTTGTCTTCAGATCATGGCTTGTGTTTGTCTCTGGCCAAAGACATTGCTTGAGCTTCCAGTTGGGGTCAGAGGTCAGTGCCATCAGCCCTTTGTGACCCTGAGTACTGACTTAATTTTATCTCCTGGGGAACAGGACAAAATGCTGACTTCCTCTACTCAGTGAAAAGCCATAGCCTTTCCTGATTGGCCAGCAGCAGCCTATCACAGTGGCTCTAGTGATGCCTCAGATGACCCAGGGGTACAAGAGATTGGTCCTTCCCTAGCAAGTCACAGTTTTCCTGAATAGGGAGTACTTACCTTTCCTTCTAGTTTTAGGTTCCAACTTAAATTTGAGGCACCAGGCAAAGTTCCATTTAACATTTTATTCCATCTTTAAATAGCCTGGACCAATTACCAAAGAGGTAGAAGAAAATGCTTGGCCTGAATGCGTGGTCTAAGTGCCAAAGGGAATGTTTTCACAATCTGATGAAGGCAATAAAAATAAGGACAGAATGTCCATTGAGTTTTGGGGAAAAGTGATGGCCTTGCCATGAAGGCTTCAGTATGAGGAAAGATCTGGAAGTTACCAGTAGTTGCTAAGGAGTGAAGAGAAGACAAGGATGCCAGGTCAGTGGCCACAGCAACACACATGGAGCAGTGTGGAATGAGGGAAAAAGAGGGTCCAGGCGATGTCAGAGTACATAAGGCAAAGAGGGAGGCTATTTTTTTTAATGAAAGAATTAATTATGCTGAACTGTTAACATAGTCTTTTTATTTTTTTTAAGGAGAGAATGAGAGATAATTGGAAGGGGGTTTTCAGATTTTTTTTTTTCGCTTCATCTCAGAAGGAAAACACACCTACATAACTGATGTTAAAATTCACAGTGGAGATGCTGGCTGGCAACAGGAGCCAGTGCTGGTGTGGGGGTAAGGGGAAGGAGGAGGAGAAAGGGGAGGAATCCGAACATTGCCAGTGTGGATCATATGGGCACTTAGACAGCTGTGGTTTTTCATTCAACTGAATGGCTCTGAAGGTTTATAAACATCTTTGTGCCCTCAAGTGAATACCTCTATGTCCTCAGTGGAGAACAAGAGGCTTGTAGTTTGTCCTCCGGTGCCAGTCACACAGCTTATTAAGATAAGTGTGGCTGACTTCCTTGTTCATCACAGCGACATCCATGATGGTGCTGGTTGGCACTTAGGTATAAGGAATCAACCGCTAGGTGCCATGCATCCTCCAGATGCCACTCAAGGGCCTGCTGCTGTCTCCCTTCTGCAGATGCAGACCTTCTGATTTCAACACATTTTAAATTATTTTATATTTGGATTATTTTATGAAAACCTGCTTCCTGTGGTATGTGTGAAAAAGATGTGTCTCCACACCTCCACGGTGCTTCCAAATTTAGACATGTGACCTACTAAGTCTGATCCAGAAACATGGGAGCCTATCATCGTTTAAAGCAGGTCACCATTTCCATATGTGTTCCTGCCAGCCTTCTTTTGTTTGCATTTTGGTTTTTGTTTTGAGATAGGATTTCTCTGTGTTACCCTGGCTGTCCCGGAACTCTGTAGACCAGGCTGGCCTCAATCTCAGAGAGCCACCTGCCTTTGCTTCCCAAGTGCTGGGATTAAAGTTGTGCACCACTATCACCCAGCTTCTGCCAGTCTTTTTTTTTTTTAACTTTTTATTGATTCTTTGTGAATTTCACATCATGCACCCCAATCCCATTGATTTTCCTGCCCCTCCATATCTGCCCCTCATTCTTGCAATGTGTCATGATGACTCAGTCTACCTCTTTTCCCAAGCAGCTTTACTTACAAATCTTCATTGCAATGAGTTATGGTCTGGTTCGAGCCTCCTGGCTTCTGCTGCCCCCTCAATGGATCCTCACGGGGACTCCTCTCGGCTATACTGTTGTTGCCCTGTGTCATGAAGCTCCTGCTGCCTGCCAGCCTTCTTCACAGTCATGAAGCTGCTAGACATGGCGAGAGCTCACTCGGTGTCAGGTGAAAGAACAGAAGAAACGGTGGCTGGAAGACGGTGCGTGTGATAGAAAAGCTGTCTTTTTCTGGTTCCATTCTGATCCCCAGATCATGTCTTACTGAGAACCAAATCAGGCAGGCTCAATACTCTACATCTCAGGCTCCCCAACTATTCCCTTGCCATGCATAACCTCACTCTTGTCAGAGAGGAGTCTCTACAGAAAGATGGAAGACTGGCATGACTCTTAGGAGGTGAGAAGCCGTGTCTGCCTGTACTTTCTAGCAGATATTGGGTTTTATTTTTCTGTAGCGCTGGAAGCCTGCACTCAGTCTAAATCTGGGGGTATTTGTTTGAGAGCCCAGTGGGTCCTGAATGCCTAAGAAATCGAGTACTTCCCAAAGAGCAAAGCTAAAGCAGTTGTGGTCCTAGCTGCAGCTGTCAAGTGCAGTGTCCTGGTCATTGGGGAAGAGCATCAGCCTTCCTGGATCAGTTCTGTGGGTCTGCTCTGAGACTCTACCCTGGCACAATGGCTAATGTCAACCAAACAACTGAATGCTGGCGAGGATGGAGAATGACAGCAGGAAGGGATATTTACACTCTTGGTGGCAGTGTAAGGGGACAGCCACAAAGAAAATCAGTATAGAGGTTCCTCAAAACAAAATACCTAAAAATAGGATGTGCATATGATTGGGCTATACCACTCCTGGGTCTCTATCACTTCTGGAATCTGTAGCAACACACAATAGAGATACCTGCATGTCCACATTTACCGCAGCACTGGACAAGCTGTGGGATGGGCCTAAGAGCCTATCAGTGGGATAAATGGATAAAGAAAATGTGCTACATAGAACAGTGGGGTATTATATAGTCACAAAGAAGAATAAAATGGGGGGGGGCTGGAGAGATGGCTCAGTGGTTAAGAGCATTGCCTGCTCTTCTAAAGGTCCTGAGTTCAATTCCCAGCAACCACATGGTGGCTCACAACCATCTATAATGAGGTCTGGTGCCCTCTTCTGGCCTGCAGGCATACATGCAGACAGAATATTGTATACATAATAAATAAATAAATGTTTAAAAAAAAGAAGAAGAAGAAAATGTGTATTGCTTGCAGAACAAACTAGGTAGGACCGAAGAACATTATATTAAACAAAATAAGGTGACTCATAAATACTATATGTTTTCTCTCATATGTAAAATACACATGTTTTAAAAAATATACAAAGGACTGGGGAGATGGCTTAGCTGGTGAAATGCTGGCTGTGTCAACATGAAGGCTTCAGTTCGGATAAAAGCAGGATGTACCCATAAATCCCAGTGCTGAGGAGGCAGAACCTGAAGGGCCTGAGGGGCTTGCTGGTCGGTCTGGTTCAGACACTGAGCTCCTGGGTCACTGAGAGACTCTGTCTCAAAAATAAGGTGAAGGGCAACTAAGGAGAATACCTTAACCTCTGACCTTCACCCATGGACATGTATGGACACACTAATATGTGTACATCCATATGCTACCTACAGATACACACAAAGAAAAGGAAAACACGGAAGTAAAAGGAGCCCTATTGGGGGAGGGGAACAAGAGAGGGTGTCGGGAGATGACAGTATGATCCAAGTGTATTTGCATATAAAAATATCATAATGGAACTCCCTACTTTATGAAAAAAAGATGCTCTAACAGTTTGAAAGGCAAAGAGTGTTTGGAGAAGCTC
>PVIU01018647.1:0-38538 GCA_004026605.1 Ondatra zibethicus
CTAGCATGCATTGCACATTTACCCAGCCGAAAAGGAGGTGAGGTGGTGGTGGAGAGGTGAGGTCAGGGAGGACAAAGCGCCAGAAAGCCCAGGCTGACTGCGTCCTGCCCTTGTGTTAATGACTTGACTTTTTGTCCCTCTGTGTGACCTTGAATAAGTCCCTTACCTTTCTCTCTTCTCTGTCTCAGCTAGGAAATGTGTTTCGTGGGATGTGCGTGTGTATACGTGTCCCCATGTGTGTGTGGCACACATCGCCATGTGGGGGTAGGTGTCACTATACATCAAAGGCTGTGGCTGAAGTGAGCTCCTTAGGGAAAACGTATCTCCGTCTCCTTGCCCACTCGGAAGGATTTTTTTTTCTCACAGTGTGGCAAAAGGTGCCACTTTTTAATAACATCATTGGAATATCAGCATCTTACAAAATACAATAGGGACAAACCACAGTGTGCCATCCTGTGACATGATAAAAGAAGAGAGTCTTGCGCAAGCTCTTGGGCAATCCCCCTTAAGCAGAGCTGGTCCTTTTGGGTCATGCAAGCAGGGCGGACGCAGGCGAGCCGCAGAAGGGGTGAGGAGCGAAGTTTGTTGCAGAGCCGAGCACATGAAACGCCTTCCCTCTCCATACCTTGGGGTGTGTGTTTACTCTTTCTCTTTGAATTATCCCAGTGGTCATCAGAAAGGTGGGGGACCCGGCCAATAGCTGCTGCAGCGAGCGGCTCCTTTCTTTGCTCAGAGTGAGCACTGCCACTGTGATTCAAACAGAGAGAGGCCCAAGATGGAGGAGGGCAGAGAGCTCTGTGTACCCAGCCCCCTTCCCTGTGGGCAGCTACAGTCTCTGATATCTAGGTTGCAAAGTAGGCTTGGTTATCATGCTGGGTTAGTGACCCCTGTGCCAGCGACTCACAGAGGCCAGGACAGCCAGGTCAGGATCTGGAAGGGAGCTGGTTGGTGGATGAGTCAGCTGACTCGAAAGCCCCCCACCCAGGAGAAGCTCATATTTTCATAGGCAGCATGGTATGAGAGGTAAATAGCATGGGGCCTGCTGTGGAAGCCCCGCTTATAAGCCTTGTCCTGAGAGGGAGAGGACCAAGAGATGGTACTGTCATCTCTTGGTATTGAACCTCCAAGGGCTGGTGTGCTCCAGGAAGCCGAGGGTGACCGACTCGTGGGGGTAGGATGAAGCTGGGCTTCCTGACAAAGGAGGACACTTACCCTGTGGGAGTCAGCCACCCCCAGGCTCCGCTCAGTTTTTAAACTAACTTCTCATAATTCCGGCTCTGCCTCTGCAGACATACTGATATCGATTGTTCTCCCGGCCTGTTTCCTCAGTGTTCCATCTCATAGGACTGAACCACTGAAGATGGTGATGTGCCCATGCCTGGCAATCCAGAAAGGTGTGGAATTCTTAGTGTGTCTCTGACATGTGAGGAATTGGAGTGTCACAAACCACAAGCAATTCTCCAAGCTTTACCTAGGGATTTCATTCCCCTCTTAGCAAAGCCCATGGAGGCAAGCACCATCCTCTGCAGCAGAGGAAGCTGAAGCACAAGGGGGTTAAGTATTCAAAATCCCTCAGCCAGATAAGGAGAAAAACAAAGTTTGGAATCTCAGACGGGCTCCCCTTCTCCTCCTCCTAATGACCTCTTGAGCCAGGTACGATGGCACATACTTGCAACCCCAGCACCGAGGACGCTGAGGCAGGAGAACTGCAGTAAATGAGAGGCCAGGACATCCTGCACGGTGACTTATAGACCGGTCCGTGTCAAACCTGTTCCCAAAGCACTCAAGAAAACAAACAACGATAAAAATGACTTCCTGCAGTCTTTCTGCATTGTGTTCTTGGTTCCTGGTTCACCTGGGTAAACTTTAGCCTGGGCTTTGTGGTTTAGGGAGCAAAGTGAAGAGAGGAGGAGGCCCCCACCTGACGAACCTCCAGTTCAGATCTTTGTGATGAGCTGCGTGTCAATTATGAGTCTGACAGAATTGTCCAAAGTAACATAGCTTTGACGATGCTTCCCAGGATAAAAGCGGCAACGGAGAGGGAGGCTATGATGATCAGGAGGGAATGGGAATCTGAACTAGAAAGGACCCATTCTCTTCGATGTCACCTTCTCAGTGGTCTCTGTCCCCTGGCGAAACGGTTCTATGAGAGCAGGGTGTGATGGCTCGTTGTAATGGTTGTAAATTTGCTGAAATTTTAGCCACCCTGTAAATGAACCTCTGGGTTTGTCTGTGAGAAAGTTTCTAGATCACAATCATCAGAGTGGGAAGACCCTCAGTGTGGACAGCCCGTCCCGCTGGGGCAGGGACCTCTCAGCTTCCTGAGTGCACATGTAAAGATACCAGCTGCCATGATGAACTGTGGTCTGGAGCTGCGGGCTGGAAGGAATCTTCTTCCTTAGGACGCTTTCGCCAGGTGTTTGTTCCCAGCACTGAGGGAAGAAACCAACTCCCAGGACTTACTTAGTTCACTGCTCCATCTAGGAAGTCTAGTACAGCGTGTACCTCCAAGGAGACCCTCAGGAAAATGCCCACTGCATAACTACTTGTTTTTGTGGAACGCATAAACAAGTTCTCCCACGGTTGAGGCTGAGCTCCTTATGAATCAGATCGTGCAGTTTCCTGGGTACAGGGCTTCTTTCTGCAGAACCTTCAAAACCAACTTCAGTCCAAGTTTCTTCGCGCTCTGGTTTGTCTCGACATGTGCAGGGCCCCATGACACCCAGAACTTGACATTTAGATTATCTCTTGCAAATGGTTTGGAGCAGCACCACACTCCACGGGGTGACATGGCCTCCCCCAGAGTAGCTGGGATGTGGGAGCTGCGCTTCGCAAATGTCTCTTGCTCAGTCCTGTGTCCCCCCACTCCTCGAGATGTGCCACCACATGCCCTGGAAGAGCCCAGACTAAGGTTAACTTCCCACACACAGTCACGGGGCCAGTGTTCACACATGTCTCCAGCGGAAGACATTGCTTTCGGTTAAGTTAAGGGTCGCACATCCTTTGCTCGGAGCTGAAAATAAGCTTTTGCTGTCGATGGCAACATCCCCCTGAAATGAATCGGTGATGTTCATCTGAAGGCTCGTTAATGAGACACAAATACACAGAACTCTAGTGTCTCTCCTAGTAACTAACTGTCTTACTCACTTGGACCTAATTACAGAGTCTTATTTAAACAACTTGAAAACATAATAAAGCTAAATATCCAGATAGCCAGTTAAACAGATACTAAGGTCAGTAGGAAATGTGGTGCATTTTTTTCTACTGAAGTTGAATTAACCCTACCTTCTGGGGCTCTGGTCACTGCCGCAACAGCTTTTCCAAAAACCAGAGTATAGTCAGGTGTGGTGGCACATGCCTATCTTGGTACTCAGGGGGCTCTGAGGCAGGAGGATTGCTATGAATTCAAAGCCAAGCATGGTTACCTAATAGTGCCCTATCAAAAAAAAAAAAAAGAAAGAAAGAAAAAAGGAAAGAAAACGAAAACCCACAAAATAAGAAAATAAGTATACGTCTCTTGTTTTTGTTAATCCAGTGGCAGATTGGAGGGATAGTGTTCTCCAGTACGACACACCAAAACCAAATAGTATTTACTGTGTTTATCCCATCATTTTTTTTCCTTCCCCGATTTTGGATGAGTATTTTCTTTTTGGGTAAAACGAATAGGGAGGACTAGTATTTTCAGACACTGAATCTTTGGCCCCCATGTTTTCTTTCTACTGTATTTAAACTCTTCAACTCTGAAATGAACCGGACCAGGACAAAAGAAAAAGGCTCCGCTTTGGGCACGGATCAAAAACTCTTTCCCCAAATTAAAGGCTATTTCATCTTAATCAAATGCTCCATCAGGAGGTACTATCTGCAAGTGGGAACATGGAGCCCAACTGAGCAGAGTCGCCAAGGATGGTGGGAGATCCAGGCCCTGCCTCCACCCTATGGAGAAACTATTAGTCACCTCTCTTGAACTAAACTGCGTGGGATTAAAAATACCACCAGCTAAAACCTCCCGGAATGATAGGACTGGGCCCACGACAGTCCTAAAGTAATAAGGGCACTTAAAGACATAAAAGAGTACCTGCAGGTTGTAGTTCCCAGTCACCTCTCCTCACTTAAAAAGACCCATAAGCAAAAATTCTTAAAAGCCTTGGTGAGGTTGTGTGGTTTCCAGCTTCCCGTCAGCTAGGATACCTGGGGATCCCACAGAGACTTGCAGGAAACGCCGCCACAGAAATAAACAGAAGCCTTTGCTATCACATGGCAAGTAAGTGTCGCATCTCCTGAGCATCCCAGGTACCTGGGGCAGCCCCCTGACGATGTATGAAACAATAGCACATCCTGCCAGAAAACAACCAGGCAGAAACAGTGAGATGACACATTCGCCCACGAGCACGGCTCATAATGCGGAGCCGGGCTATGCGAGCACTGTCCTTCCCCAGTCACTCTGGAGGGAGAAAGAGCAAAAGGTGTGAGAAAGCCACAGCAAAATCACGCACTCTCAGCCCTTCCAGTGTGCTTCCAACCTGTGTGCAGACACACACACACACACACACACACACACGTACATGTGCAGGGTTAGAGAACACCACAGTTATTTTTTTTCCTAGTATAATAAGGAAAGAGACCCACAGAAGAACCTCCCTAGGCTAATTTTCTAGCCAGCAGCCATGGCCTTGTTCCCACCAGGAGCATGAAAAAGGGGGAGAACAAAATATAATAAATAGTGACTGGCTCTGCTGGCCAGGAAGAAAGATCACTATGTTTGAGGGATCCAAGCCCACGCTTACTCGGGAAGTATCCGGGTAGAGACCGAGGAGAGAAGGCAGAGAAAAACTTGCAGTTGCTTGGATGCAATGTATTACTTAGATTAAAAGAAAGCTTAAAAAGCCAAATAACATCATCCCAAGTTACATATTGCTAAACCTAAAAGTGGCCCAAAAACATAGCTTCCTTCATAAACAGATTGCTTTTTAACTTGTGTTTATTTTTTTCTTTTGTTTTTCTTTTTTTCTGCCTTTGTAGGGGGCTGGCAGAGCCAGGCTGTTACATTTCTCGCAGCCATCGGCTCTGGTGAAAGGTATTTCTTTTGTGTCTTAGCGCAGCAAAGGGCTCAGAACATTCACTCTTCTCAACTACAGATATCTGCTCCAGGTAGAAAATAGGACCTAAGAAATCCTGGGGTACATGGGCAGAGCATCCCAGGAAATCCAGGAGTGCACAGGTAGAGCATTACCCAGCTTGGGAAAATCCGTTTCGCCCAGGTTTCAGAGCTAAAATTTACTGATATGTCACAGGCAGGGAAGTCTGTATTGAACCAGGGAGGACTTGGATGCTTATGGGATAACGGGAAAAGCTACACATTATTCGTCTTTGGTGGCTTTCCTACAAAATCTATAGGTTGAAAGCATGTTTTATAACCTAATTGATAGTCTGTGCCCAGTGTGTGACCATGTCTCTAGCATATAAAGAGACTTAGACGGGCTAGAAATATATTCCTCAACATCTACTTTCTTGCCTGAAACAATTAAACCAAACCAAGCCAAACCCAAACTAAGAAACAAGCAAAAGGAATGGGGGATGGGGGTTGCAAAGAAACAAGTCAGGCAAGATGTTGGTCATCAACAGCACATGAGAATAAGCCACAGAGATAGAGTAACAGAGGAACTGACCCCTTGATTGGTCCTGGCTACTGTACAGAGCAAGAGAGAATCGAGGCAGAGTCTGGGTTGAAAGAACATCAGAGATACCAGGCAGCTGTGTCTTACAGAACAGTTGGAGAGGAAAGATGGCCGCCCAGAAAGAATGCCTTGAAGTCAATACGGCTCACATAGAGGCAGGAATAGTCCCAACAGTTACTAACAGTCTGAAGGGAAAATTTCAGGACAGAGTGATCAGAAAGATTTTTGCTACAGTAGAGAGGGAAATATATTAACCCTAGTTTGTTCTACCTGGCAAACTCAAAAGCAAGATAGGATAAGATTAGTAAATCATACTGCTCCCAGGTGGCCATATCTGATAGAAAGCTCGAGATTACAGGGACATGGGAATGGCCAGTGCCCAATAAGGTAATATTTACAAAGTCTGGCACACAGGCAAAAATTACCAGGCAAGCCAAAAGCAGGAGAGTGAGACAGGCCTTGGGTGAGAAGCGTCCCCTTGGGCTCATGTGTTTACACTTGGTCCTCAACTGGGGGGCGCTGTTTATATCCGATAGAGGACCTCCCGAAGGCAGAACTTTGTTGGAAGAAGTGGATCACTGGGGTGGGCTCTGAGGGTTCATATAGCCTTGCCCCACTTCCTGTTTCCTTTCTCTGCTTCCTGCGTGTAAATAAAATGTGCTTCATGGTTTCCTGCTTCCGCCACCACGCCTGCTTGCTGACGTGCCATCCCCGCTGTTAGCGGCTCTCCGTCTGGAACCATGAGCGAAAGCAATGCCTTTCTTCTGAGTTGTTTTTGGTAATGGTTTTAGAGGGCAGCGACGGAAAAGTAACTGAAACAGACTCCAAATGGTCCAGACATGACCGCGAGTAAAGCAATTAATGACGCAAAAGTGACTGCCAATGAAATCAGTACAGAGGTGGGTGGGGGATGCGAAAAGAAGCCTTCCAGAGATTAAGCTAGCAGGCTTGATATAAAAACTGGAGTAGACGGAACCAGAGCTGCCGGGAACTTCGGGAATCCGAAGAACATGAAGCCAGGGTAACAGAAACCGTATAAAACGGAGCAGAGAGAAACGGAACAAGAATATGAAGCAAGCCAAGAATGGCAGAGCTGACATGTGGCTGTGGGGATGCATGTAGGGTGTCAGTGTGACAGAATGGGCATCTAGACGTGTCGGTGAAATATCATCTCGATGAGGATAACTGACATGGGACAATCATACTGATATGTGAGTGGGTCCTCTCCCTGGGCTGGCCAGCATCCCGGACTGTATAAAATGGAGTCACAAGCAACCATGCATTCCTCCCTCTGCTTTTTGATGGCGGCTGTGGAGGAACCAGGAGCTTCCGGCTCTAGCTGCTTTGAACCCCCCCTCCACCCCCATCACAAAGAGTTGCATCTTGAACTGTGAGGAAAAGAAAACCCCTTTGCCCTTAAGTTACAGTTACCTCTATCAGAATTATTTTATCCCAGCAACAGGGGGACAGAAAAGCCTGTGACAGTGTTACAAGTTCAGAGTTACAATGTCCATCTCAGTCGCCTGTCACAGAGGAGGTGTGCAAATGGCTGAAAAATGGAGAGAAATTCTCTAAATCTCGTTAAAACTGGAAACACAGTTACACAAAGCTCAATGAGTCCCAAGCAAACAAACAACTTGAGAAGACGCCATAATCATACTGTGAAAAACTAACAGATAACAAGAAAGCCTCAAATGCAATCAAAGGAAATGTGTAGAAAGGAACAAAGGAGACACCGGCTGTTTCCCATCTGAAAAATTCAAAGTATAGCTGGGATATGGGGGAACAGACCTTTGATGTGATGGGAGAAGAGGGCCCTAGAAGTCTTCACTCACTAAAAATACTTTGGAAAAAATGAATTTGGAAGAGAAATGTAGGCTAGCATATAGAAACACTAAAGAAACTCCTTAAATGGAACAAAAAAAAATGACACCAGACACAAATTTCTGTCTAAACAAAGGAAAGATGAGTATCAGAAAGGGCAGCTGTAGGTAAACACAGTTATATTTCTTCAATTTCACTCAGCATTAACTCTTCAAGGCAAAAGGAGCCACCCATCCTGTGGTGACTATTAATGCCATCATTGTTACTATCAAGACAGAGTCACTGTATAGTCATGGCTGGCCAGGGACTCGCTACGCAGACTACACTGACTGAACTCACAGGGATCCACCTGTCTCTGTTTCCCGACTGTTGAGATCAAAGGCGTGTACACCACATATATCAATGTTTCCCCCTCCACAGTTCATGTTGAAATCTGATTGACTTTGTAAGAGTAAGCAGAAATGGGCCGTTTGGGCTCAGGATAAGATCTGCCACGTCGCCTCCAAGTCACTGAAGAAGCCACAGGTAGGAGGCAGCACCTGGTGTTGGATTTCCCAGCCTCCCATTCACAGCCGATGCCTTCACACACTACAGGTTACTTCATCTCAGGCACATTCTTACAGCAGCTAAAACGAGCCAAGCTACATGCAGAAAAAGAAAACATTTAACAAAAGCTATTGCATGGCAGTCTTGAGGGGAGAAATGGGAGCATGTTGCATGACTCCTTACTGGAAGTCCATGCACCACAATAGCAGTTGAAAATGAGCTTCAGAAAAGCCAAAGATGCTATAGTATACATGTGACAACATCCACTGTGATAATCCAACAGAGCAGCAGCATATCTGATTTCTAAAAAAGGGTGGAGAATGGACACACACACACACACACACACACACACACACACACACACACACACACATAAATTCCCAGCAAATCTAAGGAAAAGAAAAAGTGGGGGATAAAAGAACCCCACCTTCCTAAACATGCGGAAAACAAATAGCAAGATGATAGTTTCCAATCCAGCAGTATCAGCAACCATATTAAATATGCATGATACAAACACATCTCTTAATTTACAGAGATTACTTCTGTTGAATTAAAGAGAACAAGTGTCAATTGCATGCTGTCTACAAAATATTTATCCACACATACACATACATGTATACAAACATATTAAAGTGGCAAAGAAATAAATATAACAATAGTAAAGAGAAACTGAAGTTTCTACTGACTATTAAATGAAGTGGATTTCACAGGTTGAAATATTATAAGGGATAAAAATGACATTATTGCAATAAAGATGGACAATTCATCAGGAGCTTGGTATGAGATCTTATGCACCTAAAATTTTTGATATAAAGGCTTCTAAACCAGAAAGTAGAATAAGGCAAACCTGAGACAAGTTAGCTAAGAGGAGAATGTGATGCAGCCCAAATGTATGTGACCATGTAATTTTCTTTTCAGGAAAGATTTTTAAAAAACAGTGAGTAGCAGGTCACACTTGAAGAAACACTTGTACACATCAGCTTTTGGCATGAAAGACCCAATCCCAGGCAAACTACACTTGAATTGTTTCTGATCTCAGAAGAACTTTACAGCCTTCACATGTGAGTCACAGCCTTGGGAAGAGACCTACTAAAATTTTAACATCGCGAATTTAATATCCAGCTTGACTTAATTATTACCCATGGAAGATTCTATAGAGCTAGATAGAAGTGAGTCCAGTCGTAACACAATCTTCTTTCTTTATACTTTCCAAAGCTTGAGAAAACCTAAATGTTCTATTAATAAAGGATATGCGCCAAATCCCAGAAGAAGACTGTTGCAAGCAGCGTCATCATCAGTCTCTGAACATGGATACTGACCACAAGTTCTTTTGGGGGGTGACAAGCTGAATTCCACAGTGGAGTTGGACAGACTGTCCTCCTCTTCATCACCAAATGCTGCAGCATGCCTCACGTTTAAAATGCTTTCCCGACTTAATCACATTCGCCCAACGTCCGCCTAAATATCTATATTTAACTGCACGGGAAACTCCTAAACATTATTTTCTTTAGCCGCACAGATGTATCTGCATAGCAAAGCAGAACTTAAAATACAAAAGCGGAGGCAGCCACCTCATAGTCAGCAGAAGCTTAATGGAGGATTTAAATACTACAACTCCAGCTAACGAGGAAAGAAACCCTGGTACGAGATAAAAAAGCTTCCGAGAGCTATTTCGCATGACATAAAGAGTTCTTGCCAACAAGCGTATCAGAATGTATTAGTTCATTTCAGGCTTCTAATGTTGATTTCTACAGGGTAGATTAAATTTGCATAAATTTATAATGAAAATACCTCCAGACCTAAGTCATCATGTTCATAAATGTATAGTTTGGACCAATGAGCACTGTTTTCCTGGGTCATGTGTACGGCATATGGATTAAGATTTGTGTCTGCTCTAAGCCGCTCAGCAACCAGTGTGCCCTGCTCTCCCCACTGTGCCGTCAAGAGGAAGAAAGACAGAGCAGTTTTTCAGAGGCACCCCCGCCCTCCCCAACAGAAACAAACTGTGCTAGGAGTCAGTACTAGCAGAGTCCAGATTTACCGTCGCTTAAGGGAAAGTTCTGCGCAATAAAAACAACTGAATATAATTTCAAACATGGAGTAGCCTGGTTTAAGGTGTTAGCTTAGGACTGGGGATACAACTCAGCAGGCAGAGCACAAAAGCTGGGGTTCAATCCCCAGCTCTGCACAGATGACGTGGTAGCAAACACCTGTATTCTCAGCACCCTGGACACTGGAGGAGGCAGGAGGCTCACACGTTCATATCTGTCTCAGTCTACATAGTGAATTTGAGGCCAGCCCCGTGAGCCTCCCCACCATCCTTACTCTCTGACCTCCCTCTGCACTGCTGTGTGTGTGACATATGTTTAAAGTTCTTATAGGGAAGTCCAAACAGGCATGCTGGAAGACAGACTTCCCAGCATAAAGACATAATCCTTATCAGTTAAGATGCCATGAAGAGACAGCAATCACAGATCCCAAATCGAAAGTCAAAGGGAAGCTATTTCAGGCCAATTTTGATACAGGTGTTTTTTTTTTAATTTTGGTCATTATTATTATTATTATTGATTTTTTTGAGACAGGATTTTTCTGTGTAACAAGCCCTGGCTGTCTTGGAACTCGCTTTGACTCTCTTTGTAGACCAGACTGGCCTTGAACACACAGAGATCCACTTGCCTCTGTCTCCTGAGTTCTGGGATTAAAGGTGTCCACCACCATTGTCCAGTGATAGAGGTAGTTTTGTCTTATGAGAATTAAAATTATTTATAATTGTGTATGTGTGTGTGCTCATATGCACGTGTGAGTAGGGGTGTCCAAGGACGGCAGGGGTGTCAGATTCCTCTGGAGCCTGTCGTGGGTGCTGGGAGCTGGATTTGGGTCCCAGGGGAGAGCAATCACTCTCTCAACTGCTAAGTGATCTCTCCAGCCCCCAGATGGAAGCCGTTCTTCACATAGCAAATCTGTATGACTGTGCTTGCTAGTAATCCACCAAAGGTGTGTTTATAAACCAGGACAGAGAAGTCTCCGCAGCAATGGAAGGGCAGGTGGGCTTTTCCTAGCGATTCTGTTCACTTGTGTGTGGTGCTTCATCAACTCCCACTGCAGGTCTCTTTAAAGAATCCACCACAGGCAATAAATCGGGGATGGACGTGTGATTAAATAGCCACAATGGTAAGCAAGCTCATACCTCATGGAGTCACTAGAGAGGGGGACAGAGCAGTGGTCAAGTTTCTTCCTCCATAGCATTGTGTGGACAATGCCGCTGCGTCTCAGGAGGCAAAGGCAAGCACAGGGGGGAGGGGCTGGGAATGAGCAGTCCGGAGAAATGATGAATGGCAGCTCCCAGCAAGCGCCTTCACCTGGGCATAAGGGGGGAGTCAGGCTCACGGAGGCAGACAACGGAACGGACGGACGAGTGCTGAGAGCGGCAAGGCAAGCCTGGGGGGGGGGAACCGCGAGTGTTTCATAATGCGTTATTCCGGAGCTCTACCAGAACCCTGGGAAGTGGGTCAGGCACAATGTCATCCGAGCCACAGATGAGGAAGATGAGGCTTAAAGTCAGGTGTTGTCGGAGCGCTCTACAGCGTGGTGAGTCTGGAAAATCCGGGCCTCCAGACTTTCTGTCTGAAGCTATTGCTTGGTGTACCTCATTGTTAATTTGGCCACTGTACTCTGGTGAAGCCTATCCCTGCCACTAGGTTAGCCAATGTGACTCTGCTTCAGCTCCTGCCTCTCAGTTCTTGCCTTCACCTCTGGCCCTGACTTCCCTCAATGTGAATTTTAACCTGCAAGCTGAAATAAACCCTTTAACCCCCAAGGTGGTTTTGGTCATGGTGTTTATCACAAATATAGAAAGGCAGACTAGAATAATGTTTTTAATTGAGGAGTCAGAAGGCTGGATCTTACTAAGGAAAAAAAAAAAAAACAACCAGGCATTCGCCAAATGATCATGGGACAGGAATAGATAGCTCCTTGACCCTCCAGAGCAGAGACCCCTTTGACAAACTTTTATCTCCAAAAATATTTACATTACAATTCATAGTAGTAGCAAAATTACAATTATGAAGTAGCAATGAAAATAATTTTATGGCTGGGGGGGCCACCACAACATGGAGTGTATTAAAGGGTCGCAGGATTAGAAAGGTTGAGAGCCACTGGTCCAGAGGGATGTCAACTCTGGTCCAGAGGGATGTCAACACTGGTCCAGAGCGATGTCAACACTGGTCCAGAGGGATGTCAACACTGGTCCAGAGGGATGTCAACACTGGTCCAGAGGGATGTCAACACTGGTCCAGAGGGTGTCAACACTGGTCCAGAGGGTGTCAACACTGGTCCAGAGGGTGTCAACACTGGTCCAGAGGGATGTCAACACTGGTCCAGAGGGATGTCAACACTGGTCCAGAGGATGTCAACACTGGTCCAGAGGGTGTCAACACTGACTTTCTAGCCGTTACATCCAGGTTTGGACTCCTGGCCTTTGAAACCACAGTAGAATACACTTCCGTCGTTTGAAGTCCTTGTTGGCTTTACAGCAGCCATGAGAAACAAATACATTACCCACTTGGAAAAGCGCCAGCATATAGTTTTAGTTTGTGGATTTTCATATTTATGTGGTGTGTGAGCATTAGATGTTACTTGGATACCACCCCTAAAGCAGCACCGTCAGAACCACCAGAGAGACTGTTGGGATACAGAAGGGCCGGGATGTACTTTCAGATCTACTGAGTCTGCGTTTGCTCCTAAGAAACAATCCTGGACCAATCTCATGTGCATTAGGGACTGAGATACACACATACCCGCCCTCCAAGTGACAGAGCCAACCCAAGAGAGACCTGGTATCTGGCATCCCTGACAGAGCCAACTCACTGCTGAAGCATGTCTCAGTACAGAATTTTGCGTGGGAGAGTGAAGTGTTATATTTTAAGATGGCTGAACCAATACCCCAAGATTCATGCCAAGCAACACACACTTAATCGAACATATTAAGTTTCTCCCATTTAAACACATGTGTAAAAGGCAAGCCAAAGCTTTACTTCCATGTGAACATGAAAATACTGCCTCACTAACCACAAAAACACTGCGGTTGCTTAACCGTTGATAAGATCTGGCTGCAGGGAAGCCGGAGTACTTAATGTGCCCCTGGGCAAGAGTGCTTAGATATTTTCAGGCTAGCTAGAGACGGCATCTTCAGTCACACTGATGCTCCGGACTCTCACTCTTCAGGTAGAGTTGGAAACTACCCTGGAACTACTTTGCTTACTTGGGTTGGGATCATTGAGGGAGAAGGCTGCCTGTGGGCTGTACACTGCCACCTTCGCCACGAACCTCATGCCCATTCACGTGCCAGGCTGTTTGCCGACTTTTATTCTCTTGGCCAATTTGGCATCCGCACTGCACTTGCCTCTGTGCTGGAACTATGTTTACCTAGGTACCTGACCACTTAAATAAGCCAGCACTGTTCTTTGTTGAGGTCGTCTTGCCCCACCTTCTGGATGCAGCCTTACAGAGGTGCTCCAACACACAGAAGTAACTTCGCTTTTTCCACTGAGACATTTGAGAACTTTTGTTACTCTTTTGAAGGTAATAAACCTTTCTGAATATGTTATCTCTCTGTCTTGTTGTTGTCTTTTAGAAGTTTTATTATGATGTCTATAAACATGATATTATCCGTTAGGAATTTATAAATCTTAAATCTGTGTCTTTCTACCTCTGTCTTGTTGAAGTGCGGCAGTTGTTGCTTTGGTATGGCTCCCATCCCAACTGTAGCATCGCTCTTCTCTTGCTGGGCACCAACATGTCTGATGGGTCTTTCCCTCCTCTTTCCACTGGAACTCTGTCCTTTCCTGTGGTTATCACCCTGATCTTCTCCATGTTTCCAACCAGGAATTGTCCCTTATTTTTTCACCATGATTCATCGATCATGAATTTTTCTAGTTTTCCCCAGTCCTTTTTTCTGCAATGTTTAATCTTTGATATATTGCTAACTTGGTTTTACATGTTTTACTTTTCAGCTATAAAACCCCACTTATTATATTGTCATTTAGTTTTGTCTTGTGTTTGTTTCTGATTGTTGCATTAAGGAATCTCTCAGTGTTATGTATGACAATAACCTGTTGTGAATTCTTGGTGATGCCATTTTCCCTGGAATTAGCATGGACTTGCTTCTAGGAGACATTCTGATCTGCAGATCTCCTTCATCTAGAATCCGGGGTTGACATCTATTTTGTGTTTTCTTTTGCTCCCAGGAAAGAGGCCTTGAGAGACTAGCCTTGCATCTTCTCAGTCTCCTGACCTAGACTTTGTCTCTTGCACCCAGACGTCAGACCCTCAGAAACTGAAGAGAAAAGCAATGGCATCCGCGTTCTCTACTTTGCTATTCCTTCTATTGTGGACCTTGGTGCATGTGTATCTTCATCGCTTTGGCAGCTCCGTTGTATCTTTTAAAAAGCTCTTTTTAAAGACATTTCCTACTGCTCTGCTCTTTCCCAGTTTCAGTGGTGTAGAGCAGTCGCCACAGAAGCTCGCCCCCTCAACCTCCCAGTGCTCTTGTGTTCTCATCTCCAAACTCAGAGCTTCTTCCTACCATTTACCCAGGAAATACCCACTTTGATCTCATCCATGAAAGGGCATTGTCTGGCACTAGGCAAGAAGAGAATCAATGGGTCTAATGACACTAGGTAAGGACTTTACACTCGTCACCCCGATGTCGGCCACTTTCCTCCCACGCCACATCCGGGACACACACTTTTTGATAGGAGATGGCTGAGTCCTTGCAAGGTCCGCAGGGAGAGCCAGCTTCTTTCTCGTGGTTCCCTTTGTTCAGGTTTTAGGTCGTAGCTTCCTTTCTTCCACCAAGACAGCACATCATATCGGTTGTCATTACTTTAAAATGCATTTTAAACTCTTATTCTCTTGTATTTTCTTTCCCATTCACCCCGCCCTTGTGTTTTTTATGTGTTTATGTTGTCATTTTATCATATATCAGAAGAGAAGAGAGAAAAACTGGTCTTGGCTGGTTTTCCACGTTACTTGGAAGTCCTTAATGTGCTGTTTTGTGAGGCAGTGTAACTGCAGAACTAGGTAGATATTATATATCTATATCCACAATAGCAACACGAATTGCTTAGCAAAACAGTGTTCTCTTGCAAATGGGTTCTTTCTCTATTTGAAAATATTTTCCACTAAATATTTAAGTTTATAAGCTTCCTGCAATCAAATTGAAAGTCATGTATATTTTCAAGTTTCCTCTTCTATTTCCGCCAAAGACGTGTTTTTCCTTTTTCTTCAACACAGAAAAACAGAAGCACAGAGGGAAATGAGATGAGGGAGGGTGCTGGATCTGAATCCTGAAGCTCATAAGAAGTCACGGGATGCTTAGGTCTTAGAGATTTATACTTGGGGAGCTTCTATCTGATGTAAGTGGCTTAAACCCACCACAATGTTTAGCCAAGATCTTTCAAACTATTTACTAAGTAGATATTACAGATGATATACAATGTTTGAATCATAAAATACCAGGTATGAAAGGAATATAAAGGTTATCTCATTTGAATTTCTTGTTTTAATCTTGAATAAACTAAATCCTAGAAATAGTGATTTGTTCCAAGTTGCTTAGTTATCAGTAGATAAAAGATCTGGCTTAAGAGTGAGACAGAACTGGGTTTCAGTCATGGCTTTGCCGCTGATTAGCTCTGAGACACTGGGCAATTAACAGTTCTCCTTAGAGCCTGAATACTCCCCTTTGTATAATTGGAATGATTATGGTATATAGGATAGCTGTAAAATTTAAATGAGGCAGCACATCTTCAAATAGTTAAATACTATTTGGCATGTTGGAATAACATACAATGATACCGGTTATTGTTGGTAGGTTTAGCACAGCAGTAGCGGAACTAAGAGTCAGTCTAGGATAACTGCTGACTCTTCCTTCCTAAGCTTTCACAGCGCCATGAGCGCTGCCCCGGACTCATCGCTGGGCCGCCTGCGCTTTCTCAGCTGAGTCATTTCTCTCACCTTTCTTGTCTCTTTCCCCTGTCCAACTACAACACAGTGATGAGTTCAGTATCTGCTGTATAATTAACACTCATCAAAAGCTTGTTGAAATGGATGATTTTGAGAGTCAATTTATAGAATTTATTTGTGTACAATAAAAGCAGTTTCCTAGAAACAATGCTCAAGAGAAAATAAAAGTGTTTTGAGTCAATAAGTGACTAAGTAAGTGGAGAATTAATCTTTACTCATTGCCATACTGATGCTTTGATGCGTTAGCTGTAGCTTCGAGGTACAGCAGCAAGCACACCACCAGCGCTAGTTTCAGTCACAGTCATTATGCGCCACCTGTTTGTATCAGATCCCTATGTATCAGATCCCTATGATGTATCAGATCCCTATGATGTATCAGATCCCTATAATGTATCAGATCCCTATGATGTATCAGATCCCTAGGTATCAGATCCCTAGGTACAATTTGAATAAAGAAAGAGAAATACAGACCAATCTCACTCATGAACATTGATGCAAAAATCAGATCCCTATGATGTATCAGATCCCTATGATGTATCAGATCCCTATGTATCAGATCCCTATGATGTATCAGATCCCTATGATGTATCAGATCCCTATGATGTATCAGATCCCTATGCTGTATCAGATCCCTATGCTGTATCAGATCCCTATGATGTATCAGATCCCTATGCTGTATCAGATCCCTATCATGTATCAGATCCCTATGTATCAGATCCCTATGTATCAGATCCCTAGAGAGGCCTTAGAAGTTCTTCAAGATTAACTACACTATTCCATCCAATGCTCCATTCACACCTGGCTATTCTTTACCAAAACTCACTCGATGTATAACCGTAAGGTATTGCTGCATAACAAACCACCTCAAACACGTACTGATGAATTATTGTGCTAGTTTGGAACATTTTTTTCCTGGCTTACTGGAGAAGCTTCCTTGGCATTTTCCCAGCTAATCTACCTATTACCCAACTGAAAACCACCACCTAATCCTTTTGTGATATTTGCTGCACAGGTTTCTCATTGCTTTAGGATATGTCATAGGCATCTCCAACTTAGTATTGAAATGCCTTGATTGTTTTTCCAACAGAAAGCTGTAGCACGTGGAGGCTGAGTCTGTCAGAATGATCCCAGCAACAATGAACCTCAAAAAAGGAAACTCTAGATATTAATGTCGTTCTTCTCCAAATGAAGAACATGGTATATTCTCTACGTGAAATTTTCCACCCTGCCACTTAGATTTTTTTCCACTCTAAGCTACTTTCAGGGCAGGGATCCTCTTATGTTCTGCTTCATAAGGTGTGTTTGAAGTAAACACCACACACACACACACACACACACACACACACACACACTCATATACCCACACCCACACCCACACCCACACACGGGAAAGCAAAACTCCACCTCACTACAGACTCTGAACTGTGTGTATAGACTTTCTGAGTGGAGACCCATCCTTGCTCCTTGACTGGTTCTGAGACCTGAGGAAACTCAAATAACTGTATCATGCCTTAGTTTTCTTAGAAGTAAAATGGTGATAGCAAGAGTCTATCAAGTTTTTAAATTTAATCATAATATTATGATTTAATTGCAACATTTCCCCTTCCCTTTCCCCCCTCAAAACCATTCCATACACCCCTCCCCACTCTCCTTTAAATTTGTGGTCTTGTCTATCATTAATTGTTATTGCATGCATATTTGGATATATATATATATATACTTTTTATTCTTTTTATTGAGATATACATTTTATCCATGTCCCTTCCTTCTTTCCCTCTCCTTCTACCCTCTCCCATGACCCCCATGCTCCCAATTTACTCAAGAGTTCTTATCTTTTTCTACTTCCCATGTAGATTAGATCCATGTATCTTAGGATCCTTTGTGTTGTCTAGATTCTCTGGGGTCGTGAACTGTAGGCTGGTTTTTCTTTGCTTTATTGTCTAAAAGCCACTTATGAGTGAGTACATATTATATTTGTCTTTCTGGGTCTGGGTTACCTCACTCGATATGATTTTTTTCTAGATCCATCCATTTACCTGCAAATTTCAAGATGTCATTATTTTTTACTGCCATGTAGTACTCCATTGTACCACATTTTCCTTATTCATTCTTCAGTTGAGGGGCATCAAGGTTGTTTCCAGGTTCTGAGTATTACAGACAATGCTGCTATGAACATAGTTGAACACATATCCTTGTGGTATGATCAAGCATTCTTTGGATACATACCTAACAGTGGTATTGCTGGGTCTTGAGGTAGACTGTTTCCTAATTTTCTGAGAAATCCCTTACTGATATCCAAAGTGGCTGTACAAGTTTGCACTCCCATCAGCAATGGAGGAGCGTTCTCCTTACACCACATCCTCTCCAGCATATGCTGTCATCATTGCTTTTGATTTTGGTCATTCTTACAGGTATAAGATGGAATATCTGAGTCATTTTGATTTGTAACACTACTAAGAAAGAGAATTACAGACCAATCTCACTCATGAACATTGATGCAAAAATAGTCAATAAAATACTGGCAAACCGAATCTAAGAATACATCAGAAAAATCATCCACCATGACTAAGTAGGCTTCATCTTAAAGATACAGGGATGGTTCAACATATGAAAAATCTATCAATGTAATCCACCATATAAACAAACTGAAAGAAAAAAAAACCATGATCATCTCATTTGATGCTGAAAAAGCCTTTGACAAAATTCAAGACCCCTTCATGATAAAAGTTTTGGAGAGAGCAGGGATACAAGGAACATACCTAAACATAATAAAGGCAATATACAGCAAGCCAACAGCCAACATCAAACTAAATGGAGAGAAACTCAAAGCGATCCCACTGAAATCAGGAACAAGACAAAGTTGTTCAATCTCTCCATATCTATTAGATATAGTTCTTGAGGTCCTAGCTAGAGCAATAAGACAACAAAAGGAGATCAAGGGGATACAAATCAGAAAAGAAGAAATCGAACTCTCACTATTTGCTGATGATATGATAGTATACATAAGCAACCCCAAAAATTCTACCAGGAAACTCCTACAACTCATAAACACCTCCAGTAATGTAGCAAGATGCAAGATTAACTAAAAAAAAAAATCAGTAGCCCTCCTTTATACAGATGATAAATGGGCTGAGAAAGAAATCAGAGAAACATCACCCTTCACAATCGCCACAAATAACATAAAATATCTTGGGGTAACTCTAACAAGTGGAAGACCTGTATGATAAGAGCTGTATATATATAATTAAATATAACCTGTTCAGTCCATATAGTGTTGCTTGCGTCTTTTCAGGATTGACAATGTGTCACTGGTCAGCCAGTTGGTGTGTTCTTTCCTGAGGAAGGCCACCTCTCCCAGCTCTCCTTTGTTGCCTATAGCTCTTTGTGTAGGGTTGAGGCCTCCTCCATCCACTTTAGCACATCCGCTGGTGTCGCCCTTGTTCAGCTCATGCCTGGGTAGTCATGTTGCCCAAACTTTATGTGTATACTTTCCATCAGTCCAGTTACTGGGAAACACTATCACAGCAAACTCCCTATCTCTGGCTCTTACAGTCTTTCTGCTCCCTCTCCTGAAATGTTTCCTAGGCCTTAGACTCAGGAGTGTTTCATAAATGTGTCCTTTGGGACTTGGCTCCACAAATCTGTATTTTGCTTGGTTGTGGCTTTCTGTAGTTGTCTCTGTTGCTAAGAGATGTTTCCTTGGTGAAGGGTGAAGACTACACTTATCTGTGTGCCTGAGGACGAATGTTTGAGTGTTGTTAGGAAGTATGATGGTTTAATAAATTAGTGGTTGTCAATTCTCCTCCAATGACTACAGTTTCAGTAGCGCTGAGTAGTTAGCCAGGTTTCCAGGATAAGGAATGGTTTACCTCTTATTGAATGGATCTTCAGTTCAGTTAGAGAGCTGTTGGTTACCCCCAAGGTATGTGTGCCAGTTCTACATCCATGCTGGTCATTGGTGTAGTTCATAGGTATGTGTGCCCCTCCTAAACCTGTGCTGGTCATTGGTGTAGTTCATAGGTGTGTGTGCCCCTGTTCCCCCCGTGCTGGTCATCGGTGTAGTTCATAGGTGTCCTAGCAGGGTAGGACTACTGGTTGTTTTCCTCCTTTGGAAGCTCGCATGCTACCATGTGAGCTAGTTCTCAGGGAGAGGGCATTCATGTCAGTTACCGCTCAGGGGTCTCTCAGCACTGTTTCTGAAGAGCGTGGTGTCTTCCGCAATAGAGACTTACCCTCCATCTCTGTGGGGCAACCAAGGGCAGAAATAGGCTGCATGTTTATGGAGTTGCTTGGACAGCCCTGGCCAACCCCTTGAAAGAGAGATTATCATGTCTGGTAGTGGACTTTTTGTTAAGCGATCTTTGGCTCCGGGAGGGAACATTGCAGCCCAGATGAGAAAAGGTCATTAAAACTTAGTATGTATATTTATATACTGAATTGTGTGTGTTGTAAATCTTTTTTTACAGTGAGTAGTTAATAACATGCTTTTTCAGACATCCTTATTATTGATTTACCCCCTCCCACTTTTGGTATTTCCTTCCCTTTCCCTCCCTAAGAACTTTCCCTTTTCCATTTCCCTGATCGTCACTTGTACCCTGCTGATCTCCCCTCTATCCCCCTCCCCACAGCTTCCCTCTCCTGGCAATGGAATCGTTTCGTTTCCTGGTTTCTGTAGTTACTGCAAGATTTTAAGAAGAATAAGGAGATAGGACTTTGTGAGCCCTTGGCAACAGGCAGGTTTGCAATTAGCAAGGTATCTAATGGTGGCCAGGAGAAGCTTCAGGCCTCGCCAGGGTAGTGAAGACATGTTTACCGCCAGCTTCTACAGGGTCATCGGCTGAGAAACCTGGTTGTCTAGACAATGAGACGAGTTTCCCTGAAGCTGTATGGGGGCTTCAGATTTTGGAGACTCCATCACGAGCCAGGAGGCCTTATCTAGAAACTCAGCCTCAGAAAGTCACAGGCTCTTCTAACACAGTGGTCTTTGAAACTGGGCTGCCTGGTGCTTAGCGCTACCTGAGGCTTCAGATACTCATTGGGGCTCTTGGAACACATGACCCATGAATGAGTGTTGAGGAACAATACCTGCATAGCCCATTGACGTCTAGGGCATTTCTAATGCACCAGTACACATCCTCCAAACTTCTGAAGATGTCTGTCTGGCTCACAAAGTTGCAGCCATTACAAGGCCCATGGCCGAGAGGTCTTCTCTCGCAGGCAAGTTGTGTTGTGTCCACGCCCCCAGCGCTGCTTGCTATGTGCATACCAGCATCCTAGTATTGAAAGATAATAAACTATCAGTCCTCATAACAGCTCTGTGGGCCAGGTTCTGTTATCACCTTCATTTTATAGATGGGAAACTGAGATATGGATGGGTCAGTTAACACACCCCAGGTCAACTGGCTGGGAAGCAGACAGAACATAAAACCAGTTAGTCTGGGCTGGACTCTGTGCTCTAATTGACACTGTCTTCTCTAGTTGGTACTGTGTACTAAGCGATTCCCTTGTGTTTCCTATAAGCAAAGATCTTCCATTCGTTCTTTCATTCAATTCTAACAACAACAACAACAGCAAAAAGATTATTTACCCCATTTGGTAGATGTGAAACTTAAGGTTAACTCGAGCCGAACTTCCTAGGGGCTTACCCTAGTCAAATGCCCGTGCCACCAACCCCGGCAAAGACACAGCTGGAAATGGTTACAGTTTAGGTGGCAATGTCACACACAGGTGCCTGTGTTTGAACATGTGGTCCCTCAGCTGGTACCGATGTTAGGCAAGGTGGCAAGACCTATAGGAGGTGGAGAGTTGCTGGGGGAAGGACTCGATCCTGGGCTCACTTCTCGCTCTCTTGGCTTCCTGACTGGCTGTGCAGTGTGCCCAGCCGGCCTCACACTCCTCCTCCCATGTCTTCCCGGACTCCGTAGACTCTGTCACCTTGGAACTGTGAGCTGGAATAAGCCCTGCTGTCATTTGGCTAGGTGTTTTCATTAACGGTCATACGTAAAGTAAGAAAATAACAAACAACAACAACCCAGACACAGCAACACACACATTCTTGCTTAGAAGGAAAACAGCCTATTTTTCCCTCTAGTTTATGGATCTGACACTACCATGCTAAATTTCGTTTACAGAAAAACCCACTTAATGAAGATCTTTAAGTATTAGAATAGGCTTATGGCTGTATATTTATAATTCACTGATTAGCCTTTTCATGTCCAAAGTATTTCCTTTGAACTTGATCTGTGCCAGGCATTGCCAGCATTTGATCAGATTCAAATCCCCCAAATGTGCAACTCACAGGACTCTGTTGAACTATGATTACAAATGAGGCACCTAGGACACATGACGTGAGCCTCAGTCACAGATCTGGTTAATCCTTTGGCAGCTGCCTTGCTTTCAGTTAACTCGAGCAGACCTAACATGGGCGGAATCATCTTGGGCTCCTACAGGACACCCTTCAGATGGAGTGAGTGATGTTTCCATAGATGTCAAAGAGCTTTCGTTGAGAAACTGGGCATAGCGGTGCACAACTATAATCCCAGCACCAAAGAGACAGAAGTAGGAGGATCAGGAGTTCATAGTGACTTTGGGGCCATCCTTGGTGACATAGTGACTTTGAGGCCAGCCTGGGCTACATGGAACCCTGTCTTAAAAATTTTAAAAAACGAGCTTTGGTTGACACCTGTTAGGAAGTTTAGCCCACTCAGGCTGCACTGCTATGAAATTCTGTTCTGTAGTCAGTCGCAAATATCGCAGGCATTTAAATGTGCTGTCCACTCTTGGAGAATAATTACAGCTATTTAATTGTATTCATAATTTAGTGTACACCTGAAAAATCCGCTGTGAAATATCAGGAGGACCCTTTAATACTGGTGTTCATTTACGAATTGTCACATTTATAATGCGTCTTTCATCTTCTAGGGTCGGCTAGAATTTTTTATTACAGTCTGCTTTGTGCTTTAAATATTAAAGATTCGGCGATACTTCAAAAGGTGATAATGCTTGATACTCTGATGGCGCCTAAACCGCAACAGCTAAATATATTGAGGGGTATTCCGTGGCTCTGGCTTAATTAAACATGCATGTGTGTTTTCAAATGCAATATTTTTCTGCTTGTTAGGTTTTTGACAAACCTCCAAACAGGTCCAGGTGGAAGAAAGCATGCAGCCAGGCTTGTGAAGAGAGCTTAAAGCACTCAAATTAGCACCTTCCCGCAATTAATATGCAAAGCTTGGATCCCCGTGATCGACAATGCCATCGAGGACAATGTAGCTTTTGTCTTTTCATTTTTCTAAAACATGTCCAGTTTAATTATGCGAAGATGTTGGTGACAGCTTCTGAGGCAATAAGACGGTATTTGTTCTCTGTAACTTCCTCTTCCCCAGGGACCGCAGCCTGCATGGCAGGGCAGCGGCACGCTTTATCTCAATGTATCATTTGTTGTCATTACCTACCACTTAACAGCAGCCTCCTTCTAATTCAACATGCCCTCCTGAAGCAAGAGGGCTCAGCCCCAAGACCAAGGGACGTGTGGCCATGGATACTTGAAAACTACTCAAGCAGCTTTTGAAGTGAGAAGAAGAATTGGACAAATATAGAGATTCTATATTATTGGAAAAGCAAAAATTCCTATTTGGCATTTAGAGTTTGCTGGAAGGACAAGAGTGTTTTGAAGAAACCGTGTTTTGTTTTGAATACGTACGCTCAGATTCTTGTCACCAGACATGAAACACTGAGCTCAGATTCCCAGCCCATGACATCTAGGCATTATTTCATAGACCCACATGGCATTCTGTAATATTAAAATCCCCATAGAAGTAAGACCATCTCAAAATATTACTTACTGACGCTGCCCAAACAGAGGCTGACAGAGATGGGGAAGAGAACACAATGTTTTACAGATGAGAGAAGTAAAAAGAAGCTGGCTTTGAGTGATTCGGTCTGCCACACAAACCAACGTGTGACAACTGCCCAACTAGATATAAATTGTAATAAAAATATATGCAGGGGCTGCCAATAAAAGTTCAATTATTGTACTGTAATAGGCAAGCTTGTGCAATAAATAGATAGCTAGATAAATAAATAAGTAGAAATAAAGCCGGTCTGTGAGAACGTAGGCGGTATTAGAGCAATTTTCCAGGTGAGGAAGTGCTAGTGGATATGACAGGTGAGGTATTGTTATGATAATACCTAAGGCAAGGCAGCCACCACACGAAAGGATAGACAAATCTGAATTAATATGATATGATCGGTGAGGTGGCATTTGGATATAATCTTCCTGTATTGTGGAGAAGGCTGCATGCATATTAGACTAGGAACGAGCGGTGTGGAAGGCGGTAGACAGAGGACTCAGTGGGAGGAGAGACAAATTACAGGCTGGGTTTCAGAAGAGACAGACTGTACTTGGCTGGGGAAGGAGCACCCTTGGAAATTGGATTTGTAAACAAATTAAAATCGGAGTTCTTTTCCTGAAGCCTTTAGTGGTGTTGACAATAAACGCTTAACCTTGGCGGTGGGAAGACTTTGAAACCAATAATTAGGGGGAGATGGAGGTAGGGAAGCATATTTTTAATTCTGCTTCACCTTCTGATAAGCCGCGGTGAACGTTTCTGCCCTGGACCGTGCGCCAAGTGGCCATTTTAGATCCCCAGGAAGGAAGATGTTGACTTCCCAGAGAATTCTAGCCATCTCGTGCTTTCTTGACCTGTGGTCGGCACCTCTGATTAACGGTCTTCATAGTTACCAAGCCTTAAGAGCACAAAGGAGCAGGGAGCGTCAGCACACAAAGCATGCATTTTGTTAAGCTGTAGAAACTCAGGATTTGAGCCTGCAGAAAAGCACCTGCGTGGTCTTTAATGGATTTTTAAAGATGACAGGAAAGGAGATAGGAACGCAAAGCAAGGGAAGGCAGAAATTCCCTGAAGGAGCATTCTGAGGTAAATCACTGCAAATGAAAGAGTGAACTCCTAGGGCCGTGGGATGTCTCCTAGGTTTTCAGCTGGACACTTATAGCCTGGTGGGTCCCCGAACACCTGTGCTCCAGGCAGACTTTGACAGAGCAACTCTCAGGAAGACGGACGGCAGCTCCTGGAGTGCTGTTTGCAGGGCAGGAAATTGCTCCCTGTCCACGCTGGGCTGCCTCGGCTCCCGTTGTATGGCTGAGTACAGCCTCCCATATAACCATGCCATTTATGTATGCTAACTTGGCCGCTGTAATGGTATACCTTGCCTCCTTTTCTCAATGCTGCTCAGGCAATTAAAAACAAAGGAAACCAATGAGGTAGCTCTCGTATAACCTGGTTTATAGGTGGCAGACACCCAAGACCAGATAGCCCAAGATTCATGCAAGATGCGGCCACCATGAAAGGAACCTGAAAGTAGGAAGACCCTGCTTCTCAGGGATTTTACTCCTATATTTATTTTCTTTAGGTAAGAGACTGATTTCAGCTAATTTCTGAAGAAAAAAAAAACAACAACCTTAATCAGTACCTCTGTTAAGAAGTTTGGTAAATGCTGTTAATGCAATCATGTGTCTGTATGGGGAGGGGGCATGGGTAGAAGAATCTGCTTTTGTCTTGCAGCACAAAGACCAATGTTAAACCCATACAGTGGAACTGTATCTGCAGCAGCCCTTGAAAGAGTCGCCCTATTGAGGCTAGGCAATCACAAATGTTTTTTTGTTTGTTTTTTAAATGCTCCATTTACAGGTAGACAGAAACCAGGTTCTTCTAATTAGCTTTTCAAAATCACTCCTGTTTCTGATCCCAGCCTTCTGATTGGAGTGATTTTGAAAAGCTAATTAGAAGAACCTGCTTTCTTCCCCAGGTCATAGCTAAACAGCACACTGGTTCTTGTACTGAACCCCCGAGCTGATACACACACTATATATACAGACAGTGTACATCAGCCCATACATAACAGTCCCCAAAGGAGAGCACTCTTAAGGTCAGAGTTGGCTTCAGTGCCATGTGGCTTTAATGCTGGCTTGACTCCTATCCTTGGGGCTAGTAACAGGCTCCATATCCTTCCAGTCTCTGAAGCCTCCAGGCTGTAGGGAGCACTGGGAAGGGGGCTAGCCTGGAACACAGTGACTGGTAAGAGCACTGGGAAGGGGACTAGCCTGGAACACAGTGACTGGTAAGAGCAATGGGAAGGGGGCTAGCCTGGGGCACAGTAACTGGTAGAGAGCACTGGGAAGGAGGCTAGCCTGGGGCACAGTAACTGGTAGAGAGCACTGGGAAGGGGGCTAGCCTGGTGCACAGTGACTGGTAAGAGCTGGTTTCCATCAGAGCTAAGGGGGATTCAACACAGAAGAGGTCAAGTTCAGGCAGTGCGCATTTGTGTCTTGTCTCAGAACACCCTCCCCCAGAGTCTGATTGGGGTTTTGATTGCACAGATATATCTACAGCCTTTAGACCACATGGACAGGCAGCATGTCTCTGGAACAGAGTGTTCATAGAACATTTCCAGGGCACAGAAGGAAAATTCTGATTCTGTTGAATAAAGCTTCCTGACTTTTAGGATCACAGTGCTTGACATTTAAACATGCTTACGTGGGGAACACGAGGCTTGCTTTCTGTCATCAAGAGAAGAGGGCATTTACGTTTATGACTAAATTCTTCGTATAACAACGTGTATCAACTTAACAGTAGATTACCTTCTTGGTTCCCACAATGAGGTTATTCCCCAAGATAGATTCTGGGTTCTTCTGGGGGGTCCCGATCTTGTACTCCCTTGAGGTTCACTGCAGTAATAGTCTACTGACTCTTAGACCCCCGACGTACCTCAGAAACTGCTGATGGTTGGTCGCTCTGGGGCACCTGCACACCGTATTCCCAGAGAGAAAACGATGGTCAAGCCCTGGTCTGGTAACCGATAGCAGGGGTCCGTGGTGGTGCCCATACTTTAAACAGTAGATTCAGAATTTGAAATTTCAGTGAACTCAAGTGCCAGGATGAGCTCATGGTACAACCAAAAACTCTGGGTCATCTCTTCCTCTTGGAAAACATTTGCCAAAAACCTCCTATTGCCTAGGACTACTTTCTGGGCTGACACTTTATCATGAATCAAAACAGGTAAGATTTCTGATTAGTAGAGCCTATGTTGTAAGGCCCACCAAATAACTGTCCCTGTCCCTCCTACCCACTAAAGTCCCTTCTTTCACTCGGACCATGGTTACCTTACTCCCTTTCTTTTGGATAAAACTTATAAGTCCCCTCAACCTTCTGATCACCCTGCAAACAGCACTTGAAATATTAATACCTGCCTTTGTTCTAGACTCAGGGGAAAGGACTGGAATTTCAAGCTATATTATGGTTCATAAATATTCAAAGGATAGGAAGGGACTTAGGGTTCCTAAGAACCCTAAGTCCAGTTCTGGCTCTGTGCTAGACTCATCTCAGTGACCTTTCAAAGTGTCCCCATGACTGTATACTACCCCACATTCTCAATCAGCTCGTCTTGGATTGGGGTTAATCTTTGGTATTTGATCAAAATGTACAGCCAGGGTTGGAGGGTTGAAGACACATGCTCTAAACCAGAACGTGGCTGATGGGAGGCTGGCCTGGCAAACACCTCCCAGGGGAGGATGGTGAAGCCTACAAAGAGACTCTGATGAGTTTGAACATTTCATTCTGTGAAAAATGAGGGTCCACACAAGACTTTTAGAGCACATGGGTGATATGGTCTGGTCTCTTGGAAAGAAACTTTGGGGACAGAATGGAAGATACGCTGGAGAAAAAGAAGGCCACAGGCATGAGTCTTGGATAGTACTCAAAGTAGTCCTCATGAGTGAAGAAACTAGCTCTGAGCAAGGGTTGGCACACCACCACAGCTGAGGAACAGGAACTGTTCTGAGGAAGCCCAGCCCTTTCTTAGCAGACGTGGGTCACATGGTAACTTGAAGTGGGGCTTAGTGAGGCAAAGAACCAACACTCACGTGGTTTCCAGCTTGGTATTGGCTAAGCACATGCCACCGCTAACTGGGAACGAAGATCCTCACTAGGCCTGTGCTACCCAGGTTAACTGAGCACTCCGTGGGTGGGACGCAGGCCTGGAAGATCCACGTAACCTTTAAAAGCGTTTCCAGTTTGAGATCTGCTGCATAGGCTCTCAGCACACACCACTTACATTTCCGTCTTTAAAGTCTCATCTGCTTAGCCTTTCGGATGAGGTCAAAACTGTCCACTAGATGAAGAAATACGGGACTAAAAGGACATGTCTCACGTGCTTCTGACATGCAAGCCTGGCTAAGCGCCACACTGGTGCACACGTCATGTCCTTTTATATTAATCTGAACTATGTCTGTAATTTCCATGTAGCACTTTTGCTTTTACAATCCGCTACACACTCCGACTCCTCTTCTTAGTTTTGAAAAGTGAGCCACCAATGGCAGTATTTATAGCAGGCAAGCGTGTCAGTCTCCCGACAGTGAATGAGTGATTCTTGAGTTGTCTAGTGATGCACAGCTGTATTGTTGTCACCCCTCAAAGGGTGTGAAAGGAAGGCTACATGGTGTAGGTTTCGCCCCTCTCCATGGACAGTGACAGGGGCATGGACGCATGGTCCCCTCAGTTCTCTGTGGCAAGATAAGCCCAGATGCTTTCTGCTTGCCTTGCTGAATGCGCCATTGGCAACCTAGCAGGCCAAGTTAATATTAGCTTGTGTGGGGTTCGTGTGGGTGCTTTGCTGCCGTTTGGAGAAATGACCAGTTTACTTGGTTATATTGACAGCTCTACTGTAAAATTTCCTGGCACTAAAGGTCAAAAAGACCCAGTTTCCCCCTGCTTGTTTCCACCCGAAAGAGAATAAATCTGGGCGCTGAATCGCTTCTCTGACAATAATTTATGAATCATGCATCCACTGTGTTTGAGTTGAGAAAGGCTTCCATATCCTTTCCATTAGCTCAGATTAAGTTTTCATATAGATGCTGAGAAGCATGCTAGCAATATCCTCAGCTCATTTTTATGAAAATTTTATCAGCACTTTTTTCTGTACTACACTCCAATTGGGATGTCTCAGAATCTAAAGCTCAGCTTTGGACATGAACTTCTCTCAACCTGGCTGGCTGCTGCTCTAAAGGTTTCAATATTTTATGGGCTCTGGCTAACTCAGCCGTGAGATTCGAGCTGCAGAGATTTAAGTCTAATGTAAAATCATGAACGGATGAAAACTGGGATGTCATAAGTAATGCATCCGCAAGAGTGGGACGCACTTACCATTTTTAAAAGGGCTTTAAAAAGAAAACAACATTCTCTGTTCTGTCTTTATGCCCCAAAATGAAAAGCCCCTGAGCTGTTGTGCTAGCACGGGGCCATCTTTTCTTGCTTGCCTTCCTTCAATTGCTGCTTAATTGTTGTGGCGGGCTGCTCCCGCCTCCTCCTGCCTCTTCAGGTCCCCCATCCACATGAAAGCTCCCGGCGCATGCATTCCAGAGAAATGGGTGCAGCATGGTTGAGCGTATAGGCCAAACCCATTTCTTACATCTTCTTCATTTTGTCACAAAGCTGATTTAAAACATTTGGAAAATCTGTCTATTCAGCTGAAGTGTCCTAGTGCATTCTTTCTTAGAAACAGTGGGGTCACACGTGTTCTGCCTGATGGGCTTTTCGGCTGCAATCTATAGCCATTTCCCTTGAGCCCCGCAGAGCCGGGGAGCTCGGTAATAGCTGCAATAACAATGCGTTCTTTGTGTTCAAGAATCCAGGGGGAAGAGCCCGGTAGACTGGCTAGGCACAAACCCATCACTTCGCACTCACTTATTTCTTCATTATGTGTTCTACCCTTTAACGTGTTTTTAAACAGCAAATAGATTTCTCTATGAAACACCACCTAAGCATCAAATGAGCAAATACAAAAGTCTCCTTCGGAGTCAGCCGGGGCCATCATTGCTAGTTATTAACCTGTTCTGAAGAAGACAACTGACGACGGCAGGAACTGCCTGTCGATGTCTGTCATTGTAATGAGAGCAATGATTTCCACACAGGGCTTGAGCCATTTGTTCAGAAATGTTACTGGATATATGCACCGGCATAAGATTATCACCCCAACTCCAAAAATCTAAAATCAGTACCGCACTTAAACAACTACAGAATTGTCCAAGTGCCAAAAACCAGACTGATTAAGGGAAGGGGCCCTTCAGGGTGGGAATTCCCGGCCACCAGGTCAGGCAGGTGACTCTGCTAGTTTTAGGAACCACAGGGACCTCAGGATGTAGGGCTCCCCAGAGTTTCTTGTCAAAAGATACTGGCCAGCCCTTGTGTTCAGCTGAAGCCCAGCCTCTCTTGTTCGAACTGAAAACAACATGGAAGATAATGTTTGCGCATAAACATATTCTTGAAGCTCGTCATGAAGTTTCTCGGTTTTATCTCCTTGGCGGAGCACCAGTTTCGAAAGCCGTGATTGTATGAGGCCATGGCCGTTCTCCTCCTGTCGAGTGGCCGGTTAGCAGGGTAGCCGAAGCAATGCTGCAGCCCTCAGCCCTGACCCACGAGGAGGGAACCGCTGACAAACGCTCCTGTTTTCAAGTCTCATCTGTAAGAGCTCAGGATGGGAGTGACGTGCTCTCCGTGAAAGCTGGTGCCGTGTCCTCATTCTACACACTCATCCGTCACCAGAGACAAGTGTTCACTGGCTGGGTGCTTGTCGCTTCGGGGAGAAGTGGAAGGAAAAACAGAAGGAGAAGGCTGCCTGCCACTAGGGCTGACCCCCCCTACACTCAGGATCTGTCCTCACCTCCAGAGAGGATGGTGAGAACAAAAATCATGAGGGTTGAACCAAAAAAGAAAAAAAAAAAGACCATGATTGAAGAAAAAGCTGAAGTATCCAGTGTGTGTTTGCGTGTGATATGAGGTTGGACTCGGTAAGAGGATCCAAACCACTGTATCTTTCCTCCCAATTATCAAGCACATACATGTTCATATGAAGGAGGAAAAGATAAAACCATCCCTGGTGTGTGAAATGTGATTATTCTGGATTTTAACCCTGCATGGGCATTTCTGTGTGGATATCCCAACAGTATGTAGACCACAGAGTTCTGTTTTCCCGTACTCTCTCTTCCTCCTCTCCCTCGCCTCTGTTCTTCTCGAGGTCCACCCTTTGACGTCTGCCATCCGCGCATGCGCACATAGAGTTTAATCCTGGAGTCCCCCCCAGTGAGAGGAAGCACGGTGTGATTGTTTGAGACTGGCTCGTCTCACGCAATGCCCTCCGGCCCCATTCCTTTCCCGGCAAATGCCATGGTTTCATTTTCTACCTTATCGAGGAATAAAAGTCTACAACACACATCAAACTATTCAATCTCCTTGTTCAAAACTTATCAATACCTCATATTTTAATCAGATTGAAAGTCAAACTCAGTGGACTTGGATAGGGTCTATTGTTCAAAACCTTCTGCATGCGACCTTCCCTCACTTAGCCCCACCTCCCCCCCAGTACTCACATGCCCCAGCGCTTAAACCCCATGTCCCCAAGCCCCTCTGCCTGTAAGACCTGGGCATGCTGTGTTCACCACCCGGAGTCTTGGGCTGTTCCTCTAGATTCAGCGGGACTCACTTCTGCTTTGCTTTAGGGTCCCTGCTCCAGTGGCAGCCCTGCCTGCAGAGGCATGTCCCGACACCCCAAGCCTTGCTCTCCCTTCCGCTAACGTCTACCTGTGGAACTCCAAGGCCAAGACCACAGCATCTCTCACCTGCTGACCTTTTTCTATAGATCATGAGCTCCTCCCCCTCATTCCCCCAGCGTCTGACACAGAGGCGGGCCTGTGGTGAGCCTTCTGAGCATCTCTGCTGAGCAAATAAAGGTCTGGCAAGGAGAAGGGAGGACGTGAAGCCGAGGCCTGGGCAAACATGCTTCATGCTTTTTCTACACGCTGTCTGGGTTGAGCCTGCAAATGGGGTCAGTGTTTAATCAATTGGTCCAAAGTGCCTTTAAACGACAGCTTCTCATACAGAGCCAGAGATGAAAGGAAATGGAAGTTGGGATTTCCTCAGGAAAAAAAAAAAAGCCAATGCTGACATTTCAAATAGGAGATCGGCAGATGAAACATATGCATCCCTCTCATACTGGTCAGTGGGACGCTCTTAACAGCCCTGAAAAACAATGAGATGCAATTCTCTCTCTCTCTCTCTCTCTCTCTCTCTCTCTCTCTCTCTCTCTCTCTCTCTCTCTCTCTCCTTCCCTCCTCTTCCTTCCTTCCCGCCTTCCTTTTCTCTCCCACAAATCCCTCTGCCCAAGCAGCAATCTTAAGAGAAGGGAAATGCAATTACACCCGTGCCTGTTTAAAATTTAAGAGCACAAAAATGAGTTGAGGTTCTTTTTTTCCCCCTTTCGCAGGAAACAAATTAGCCCACAGTAGACTTGTGCCTGCAAGCAGCCCGTTTAATTTGGTTACTTCCTATGCCTTGAGGCTAGCTTTCCCCCACTAATTCTGCCAACTCCTTTCCATATCAGGGCTTATCTCCTTGCTGTCTGCAGAATCGGATGACAAGCGAGAGTCCGAGCTGTATTTTATCTATTTAATCATCCCCATTGCCTGATCGCAGAAAGTCTAACTAAGGTGATGAGTCATTTTTACAAGCACTGGCTCTCTCATAAATTGATGCCCAATGGTTTTAGCCAGTGCATACTAAATGTTTAAACCTACCCCATTAGGTTTATAGCAAAATTTCAATTCGTAAAGTTCATGTTTCTGACATGGTTGAATTATACAGGCTATAGGCCCCCTAATACCCACACCCACACATTCACACACACCCACACACACACTTTATTTTGAATAAAGTGCTTGGTTCTCTTTCTTGCATATAGTAAGCTATAATCACTACTATTTTTATCATTAAATTAATTATAGTTCAAATGATCCCTAGCAAAACAAGTTGATAGCAATTCCAGGCCAGCCTGGAATAAATGGCATGACTCTTCTGCATAAGCAAAGGTGGGGTTTGATGGCATGTGCCCGTAATCCTAGCACTTGGGAGGCTGAGGCTGAAGGATTACAATTACTCCCAGGTAGCCAGGTGTCTCAGGGCTGAAACAAGAGCCTTTTGAGCCAAAGGTCCTGAGTCTGACACCAAAATCCTTCTAATGATCTAGGCCAGTTTCTCAGTTACTTAATTTCTGTAGGCTGGTTCCTCTGTAAAATGGGAACCGATCTCTTTGCAATCAAAGGCATGATGTGCAGTTGTTTCTGCACACACATGGCGTAAAGAACACCTTAGGATGTTAAAAAACAATCCTTTCTCAACATTATTGCGAACTCTATCCTAACAGAAGAAGACATTTAAAAGTGAGTGAGGGGCTGAGGAGATAGCTCATCAGCTAAGAGGGAGCTTGTTGCAGAAGCATGAGGACTACAGTTCAAATCCCAGCACCTATGTAAGAAGCTTGGCATGGTGGAGGATGCCTATCACCCCAGCACTGTGGACAGGGCAGAGCGGTGCACTCTTGGGATTTGCTAGCTACCAGCCTAGCTCTGTGATTGGTGAGAGACCCTGCACCAAGACAATAAAGCAGAGAGAGCGCCAGAGCAGGACGCCCAGTGCGCTCTTCTGGCCTACTGATGTGCATGGCCACATACTTACACATGCATCACATATGTACAACACACACAGTGAATATTGATACAAGGTTAATAGCAATGGTAATGAGGTCATTAATTATGCATGGGCACATACATACTCATATGTTACATATGTACAACACACACATACAGTGAATATCAATACAAGGTTAATAACAATGGTAATGAGGTCATTAATTATGCATGGCACATAATACACATGCATCACATATGTACATCACACACACAGTGAATATCGATACAATGTTAATAGCAATGGTAATGACGTCATTGATGAGGTTTCCATGTATAAAGTAGATAAGAGATATTTATATAAAACAAAACATTAATTTTTTTTTCAAGATCAGAGCAAGAAGGATCTTGTTGAATAGATAAACAATGATCATTGAAGCTTTGATCCCAGCTGGGCTGGCCTTGTTCATCAGATGATTGATTGATGCCAGGGTCACGAGCCTTCCAACTCATCAGTCTTGGACTTGGCCAAAGCATTCTATTCCTGTCTGCAACAATCCTCCGGCTGTGCTAGTCAACTCAATGAGTTCCCTTTCCCCTTCCCCTGCTTCATCATGGCAGGTGAAACCAGCGTAAATCCACGCTCAGTGCCAGGGATAAGCTCTTTTAGCTTAGAGCTGCAGGACATTTGGTCCCAGCTAGGGGACATCTGCCATCTTCAGGAAATTCCCTGCTCCTCACTGGATGATCAGAAAGGTGTTTTAGTAAGAATGAATTCCACCTTGTTCATGGTTCCAGTGAGGACTCACGTCTTCTCCTCCGCTGCATTGGATCCAGTCTCTTTCACTGTCCCTCAGCTAAGAGAAAACTAAGTTAAGCGAAAGACAGTTGTTGAAGAAGTAATGACTGCCACAGGAGACAGGTGTGAAGAGATGGGCAAAGATGACAGCCATATTGTTAACATGAACAGAGAAAGGACATTTGGGTTTTCTTCCTTAAAAGAATCCACAAATGATAATCAATGACGGTCTTTAGAGCAGTGGTTGCTCAGAAGCATTCCAAAAGGCAAGCAACAGTCTATCCTCTGCATACCCTGCCCTTGGGGGTCTGCAGGAGGCTCCTCCTGAGAGCGGGATGGGGTTAGCTTCAGTCTTCTCAACCACCCAGACTTCGGAGGCCCAGGTCGCATCCTCCGGCTGTGCTAGCCTCTCATAGTCAACTCAATGAGTCCCCTTTCCCCTTCCCCTGCTTCATCATGGCAGGTGAAGCCAGCAGAAAGCAAAGGCTTTTAAAATATGATTGTAGGCTAGGTAGGAAGGAGGTACACATGTGCATACACGTACACACATGTAATGAGTGTATACATATAATACATAAGAACATGTGTACCCTGCTGGTGGGAATATAAAGCAGTCTAGCTATTTTGGAAGTCAGTATGGAGGTTTCCTCAAAAAACTAAAAACGGACCAACAATATGACCATACAGCCTAGCTATACCAGTCATGGGGATTTATTCAAATCATTCCAAGTCAGCATGTCACAGAGGTGCGCTTTGTGACACAATTCACAATAGTTAAGTTATGAGACCAGCTTTTATGTCCAGCAACAGAGGAATGGAAAGAGAAAATTTTGTTTATACAAAAATAAAATTTTCATCCATGAAGAAGGAAGTCCCGTCTTATTCTGGAAAATGGATACAACTGGAGATAGTTATAGCAAGAGACTTGAGTATATCTCAGAGAGACAAATACCCCATGCTTTCTCCCGTTTGTGGGTCCCTGTCTTCACAGATAAAATTATATATGTATAGGTGTCATGGTATAGAAGCAAAATTGTTTAGGGCAAAGGGGACTAACATGCAGAGAGAGAGGGAGACAGTGGGGGTGGGGCGTATGTTCCAAGTGCACTGTAGACTTGAATGACAATGGCCTTCTGCAACTATGCGCCATAGAAAGTGTTTGTGACATGGTTGTTCTGGTTTCAGACTGCTGAAGTCGAGCCCAGAACACAAAGCCTCCCCAACTGCAGAGTCAGGTGTCTTGGATTCCAGTCCTCTGACTCCTTATGGAGATTCAGGTGGATTGTTTAGCACCTTGGGCCTTAGTGTTTCCAGCCATAAAATGAGGCAATTGGTCCAGACGCTCTCTAACTTTCCTTTGGGATAAAAATAAATGGAGTCCTTGTTATATTTAGTACACTGATTCCATTGCATATGATTGCTTTTGAATTACTAATATATACTAATGATTCCATTGTGGATGGTAAATTAAAGGACATTTTACCTGGCAAATCTTTTTCTAGATTAATTCTGCAAATGATTATGGGATAAAGCAGAAGTCCCTGTTCATCTATCGTTGAAATAGCCACAAATGTGTGTATATCTAAACAAATAAGATAAGGACTGTAAATGACATTTACAAGCAACTAGGGAATGTTTTCGACATTTATTGTGGCATAAAGAAAAAGAACTATGCTAATATGTGTAGAGTCAGGAATAACACATGTGCATGCATGACCCAGGCACGGCAATGCCAACAAACTCCATATGTAGAATTAGGTCATTCATTACTTGGAATTCGCAGATATTAACATAGAACACAAATAACGATTATAAACTTTTTTTGCAGTGGCAATTTCAATTCCTCTCCACTTGGTTCTGTTGCTAATGAAGCACATACTCATCCCAACAGTCTCGTGGAGCTGGGGTCTTCCTCCTAAGTCAGTTTCACCATCTGTGTTCTCATTGTCTTCCTTCAGGATCAATAAATGCCTGGGCTCAGAATCACTGTTCTCTCTCCCTTTCATAGATCTTTAAGCTTTCCTTCCCCCTGGCTCTTCCTCCTGCTCTTTCTTCTTTTTCTACACACACACACACACACACACACACACACACACACACGCACGCACGCACGCACGCACGCACGCACGCACGCACGTGCACACACACACACACACACACACAAGGGGGAGTGGGAGAGGGAATTATTCTCTGCATGATGAACAGTTTGCTTGGTTTTACTGAAACTTCTGCTAAAAGTCCTTCTTGGAGCTGGGCCTGGCAGTGCACATCTTTAATCCCAGCATTTGAGAGGCAGAAGTAAGCCATTCTCTAAATTTGAGGCCATCCTGGTCTGCAGAGAGAGTTCCAGGACAGCCAGGGCTACACAGAGAAACTCTGTCTCAAAAAATACAAAAGGCCTTCTTGGGCTTAAAATGCAATATAGGGGGCTGGAGAGATGGCTCAGTGGTTAAGAGCTCTGACTGCTCTTCCAGAGGACCAGGGTTCGATTCCCAGCACCCACATGGCAGCTCACAACTGTCTCTGACTCCACGGGATCCAACATCCTCACACAGACATATATGAAGGAAAAACACCAATGCATATGAAATAAATAAATTTTTAAAAAATGCAATATAGTTCAGTAGTAGAGTGAGCACTTGTCTAGCATGTCTGAGGCCCAGTGTTAAATTCCCAGCACCCTTTCAGAAAGAGAGAGAGAGAAAGAGAGAGAGAGACTTTCATTTAATACAAACTATCTTTAAATTGATCCATGTCTGCTATCTCTATTATTCCTATCCTGGTTCATTTTTTAGGCTCTCAGACTACTAATCCAGTTGTAGAATTCCTTCAAAATCCATGCCCCTTTCTTCCATCCTGGCCTCTTCACAAGAGGCCAGAAAACAGCCAACTGAACAAATGTTGGTTTGCCTCCACTGAATTCTGGCTTCAACTATCTTAGTGTCTGCTTGCTACTGCCACTTGGATTTTACAGCAATCAGGCACAACACCATCCTTCTAAATGGGAGCTGAAGAGATCTTTGATGTGGGATGTCCTATATATGTGTTGCTTTTTATTGGTTGATAAATAAAGCTGTTCCGGCCAATGACTTAGCAGAGTAAATTCAGGCAGGAAATCTGAATGGAGGTATAGAGAGAGTAGGTGGAATCAAGGAGATGCCAGCCAGCTGCTGAGGAAATAAGGCATGTAGAAAATGAGGTAATGCCACGGCCACATGGCAATACATAGGTTAGTAGAAATGCATTAACTTAATACATAAGAGTTAGCTAGAAATATGCCTGAGCCATTGACCAAACAGTGTTGTAATTAATAAAGTTTCTGTGTGATTATTTGGGTCTGGGTGGCCGGGAAAGGAAAGCACCGTCCCCATTACAGTGCTTAAATGAAAGGACTCCATGGAGGACTGTGCTGGGTTGGGAAGGCAGGGTGGGACTAGCAAAATAAGGTGAGGTGTGCAGAATGAGGAAGGAGTCCTTGTTTCCTCTAAGTTTAGGGGTGTGACGCATTGAAGACATCCTTGTAAGATGAAGTTCTTCAGAGAGAAGGTGACCAGAAGACACAGTGAAAAACTTGTATCCATGATGCAGAGAGGCCTGGGAAACTTCTGTGCTACAGAGCCGTGATTAGAACCCAGCTACGCCAACACTGCGGCCTTGAGCTTCTGTTGACTTCAAATCTGCGAGAGAACACATTTCTGCTCCCCAGTCTATAGTGGTTTTTACAGCTGCCCATGGGCTGCCAGGCGATTCCATCAATGCCCACCCAGAGCCCCAGCCATAGGGAGGCCCCCAAGCATCCCTGCGTCCTCAACTAAAGGAGCCACATTGGTGCCGATGATGAACCACACCTCGGCAGACATAGAACAGCCTCTCTCTTCCCTGCCCACTGCTCTTCCAGTGGCTTCCATGGGCCTGAGCAGAAGCTAAGGCCAGGGGAGTGTAGGGGAGGGCTGTAGTGGTCAATTTCCAAGGCACAGAACAAAGGAAGTGGCTCTGAAGGATGCTGGTGGAGAACAGTGAACAGCTATGCCTGAAACACTGATTCAACCAGACTCTTGTTCCCACCAAGTCTGAGTCTTCTGAGCTGGTATCAATCCCAGTGACTTGAACTCCATTCTGCTAATGCTCAGGCAAACATCTTG
>PVIU01018648.1:0-38530 GCA_004026605.1 Ondatra zibethicus
GTTTTTCAAGACAGGGTTTCTCTGTAGCTTTGGAGCCTGTCCTGGAACTAGCTCTTGTAGACCAGGCTGGCCTCGAACTCACAAAGATCCGCCTGCCTCTGCCTCCCAAGTGCTGGGATTAAAGGTGTGCGCCACCACCGCCCGGCTTGATGACCAATTTCTTGAGTTCTTTGTGTATTTTGGAGATCAACCCTCTGTCCAATATGGGGGTTGATAAAGATCTTTTCTCATTCTGTAGGCTGCTGTTTTGTTTTGTTGACCTTGTCCTTTGCTTTACAGAAGCTTCTCAGTTTCAGCAGGTCCCATTTATTAATTGTTTCAGTATCTGTGCTACTGGGGTTATATTTAGGAAGTGGTCTCCTCTGCCAATGCATTCAAATATACTTCCCACTTTGTCTTCTAAGAGGTTCAGTGTGGTTGGTTTTATGTTGAGGTCTTTGATCCATTTGTATTTGAGTTTTGTGCATGGTGATAGATATGGATCTATTTCATTCTTCTACATGTTGATATCTAGTTATGTCAGCACCATTTGTTGAATATGCTTTCTTTTTTCTATTTTACATTTTTTGCTTCTTTGTCAAAAATCAGGTGTTCCTAGGATGTGGATTGATACCCGAGTCTTCAATTTGTTTCCATTGGTCCTCCTGTCTGTTTTTATGCCAATATCAAGCTGTTTTCAGTGCTGTAGCTCTGTAGTAGAGTTTGAAGTCAGGGATTCTGATGCCTCCAGAAGTTCCTTTATTGTACAGTATTGTTTGACTATCCTGGGTTTTTTTGCTTTTTCATATGAAGTTGAGTATTGTTCCTTTGAGGTCTGTGAAGAATTTTGCTGGACATTGTATTGACTCCATAGATTGCTTTTGGTAAGATTGTCATTTTTATTCTACCTATCCAAGAGCATGGGAGATCTTTCCATTTTCTGGTGTCTTTTCATTTTCTTTCTTTCAAAGATTTAAAGTTCTTGTCATACTGGTCTTCCACTTGTTTAATTGGAGTTACTCCAAGATATTTTATGCTATTTGTGGCTATTGTGAAGGGTGATGTTTCTCTGATTTCTTCCTCAGCCTATTTATCAACTGTGTACAGGAGGGCTACTGAGTTTTTTGAGTTAAACTTGTATCCTGCTACCTTACTGAAGTGTTTATGAGTTGTAGAAGTTCCTTGGTAGAATTTTTGGGTTCATTTATGTAAACTATTATGTCATTGGTAAATAGTGAGAGTTTGACTTCTTTTCTGATTTGTATCCCCTTGATCTCCTTTTGTTGTCTTATTGCTCTAGCTAGAATCTCAAGCACTATATTGAATAGATATGAAGATAGTGGGCAACCTTGTCTTGTTCCTGGTTTTAGTAGTATCACTTTGAATTTCTCTTGTTTTAGTTTGATGTTAGCTGTTGACTTGCTGAATATTGCCTTTATTATGTTTAGGTATATTCCTTGTATCCCTGCTCTCTCCAAGACCTTTATCATGAAGGGATGTTGTATTTTGTTGAAGGCTTTTTCAGCATCTAATGAGATGATCACGTGGGTTTTTTTTTTCAGTTTGTTTATATGATGAGTTACATTCACAGATTTTTGTATGTTGAACCATCTCTGCATCTCTGAGATGAAGCCTACTTGGTCATGGTGGATGATTTTTCTGATGTGTTCTTGGATTTGGTTTGCCAATATTTTATTGAGTATTTTTGCATCAATGTTCATGAGTGAGACTGGTCTATAATTCTCTTTCTTAGTAATGTCTTTGTTTTGTTTGGGTATCAGGGTAATTGTAGCTTCGTAAAAAGAGTTTGGTGGGTCTGGAGAGATGACTCAGAGGTTAAGAACACTGCCTGCTCTTCCATAGGTATTGAGTTCAATTCCCAGCAACCACATGGTGGCTCACAACCATCTGTAATGAGATCTGGTGTCCTCTCGTTGACTGTAGGCATACAAGCAGACAGAATACTGTATACGTAATAAATAAATAAATCTTTAAAAGAGTTTGGCAATGTTCCTTCTGTTTCTATTATGTGGGACAATTTGAGGAATATTGGTATTAGTTCTTCTTTGAAATTCTTGTAGAATTCTGCACTGAAACTATCTTGGTCCTGGGCTTTTTTTTTTTTTTTTTTTTGGGAGATTTTTGATGACTGTTTTTATTTCTTTTTCTTTTTTTTTTTTAAAGATTTATTTATTTATTTTGTTTACAGTGTTCTGTCTGCATGTGTGCCTACAGGCCAGAAGAGGCCACCAGATTTCATTACAGATGGTTGTGAGCCATCATGTGGTTGCTGGGAATGGAACTCAGGACCTCTGGAAGAACAATCAGTGCTCCTAACCTCTGAGCCATCTCTCCAGCCCACTGTTTTTATTTCTTTAGCAGTTATAGGTCTATTTAATTTGCTTATTTGGTCTTGATTTAATTGTGGTAGCTTATATTTATCCAGACAATTGTCCATTTCCTTTAAGTTTTCCAATTTTGTGGAGTATAGGTTTTTGAAATATGACCCGATGATCTTCTGAATTTCCTCTGTGTGTATTGCTATGTCCCCCTTTTCATTTCTGATTTTGTTAATTTGGATATTCTCTCTCTACCTTTTGGTTAGTTTAGATAAAAGTTTGTCTATTTTGTTGATTTTTCTTGAAGCACCAACTCTTTGTCTCATTGATTCTTTGTATTGTTTTCTTTGTTTCCATTTTGTTGATTTCATTTCTCAGTTTGATTATTTCCTGCTGTCTAGTCCTCCTGGGTAAGTTTGCTTCTTTTTGTTCTAGAGTTTTCAGGTGTTCTGTTAGCTCACTAATTAACAGCTTTCCAGCTTCTTTATGTAGGCATTTAGTGCTATGAACTTTCCTTTTAACACTGCTTTCATTGTCCCATAAATTTGGGAGATTTGTGTGGTCATTTTCTCAGGTTGTTCTTTGTCTCTATTTTAGATTATGGTATCTGTTACCATGGGCAGCTCAGCTTGTTTCTTGTTTCTGTACAGGTACAGGCTAGGCAGAACATCCTTGGACTGGCCCAGGGGAGTGGAGTATAGGAGCACCATCCAGAAGCAGTGTAGAGGAAACTAGTATATGTGTCTCCACATTTTTAGTAGCCAGATGTATTTTCATCATACTGTATTACAGAGGCTCTGGCGTAAGCCTCTCGTTTGTGTCAGTATGCACATGTTTGTAACACACAGACATATATTGTCCAGAGGAACTTAAAAATAATTTTATATGTGCACACCTTTAATCCCTGCCGTTAGGAGGTAGAGGTAGTTGGACCTCTGTGTGCTTAAGGCCAGCATGGTTTACATAGTGAGTTCCAGGTCAACCAGAGCCGTATAGTTAGAGCATGTGCAGTTGTTTGAATAAGGATGGCCCCTATAGGCTCGTCTATTTGATCGCTCAGTTACTAGGGAGTGGCACTATTTGAAAGGATTAGAAGAATTAGGAGATGTGGCCTTTTTGGAGGAAGTGTGCCACTAGGGATGGACTTTGAAGTTTCAAAAGCCTATGCCAGGCCCAGTTTCTCTCTCTGCCTGTGGATTAGGATGTAGACCTTTCAGCTACTTCTCCAGAGTCATGTCTGCCTGCCTGCTGCCACTATGCTCCCCACCATGTTGATTACGGACTAACTTCTGTAACTGTAAGCAAGCTCCTAATTAAATTTTTTTTTTTAAAATAAGAGTAGTCTTAGCTAGGTGGTGGTGGTGCATGTCTTTAATCCCAATACTCAGGAGGCAGAGGTAGGTGGATCTATGTGAGTTCAAGGCCAGCCTGATCTACAGAGTGAACTCCAGGACAGCCAAGGCTACACAAAAAAACTTTGTCACAAAAAACAAAACAACCCCTTCCTCCCAAAAGAAACCCTATAAAACAAAAGAGTTGCCTTTGTCATGGTGTCTTTTCACATCAATAGAACTGTAACTAGACACCATGTCTCAAAAAATAAAAATATGTGATGTGTGCATGGGTGTGAATGTCCCATAGTGTGCATGTAGGAATAAGAAGATGGCTGGAGAGGTGGCTCAGTGGTTAATAGCCCAGGCTACTCTTCTAAAGGACCCGGGTTCAATTCCCAGCACCCACATGGCAGCTCACAACTGTCTGTAACTCTAGTTCCAGGAGATCTGATAACTTCACATCAATACACATAAAACAAAGTTAAGTAAATTACTTTTTAAAAAAATCAGAGGCCGGGTGGTGGTGGCGCACGCCTTTAATCCAAGCACTCGGGAGGCAGAGGCAGGCGGATCTCTGCGAGTTCGAGGCCAGCCTGGTCTACAAGAGCTAGGTCCAGGACAGGCTCCAAAGCTACAGAGAAACCCTGTCTCGAAAAACCAAAAAAAAAAACAAAAAAAACAAAAAAAAACCCCAACAAAAACAAAAAAAATCAGAGGACAATATGCAAGAGTCAGTTATCTTCTTTTACAATATGGGTTCCAGGGATCACCCTTAGGTCCTCACCTTTGGTGGCAAGCACTTTTTACCTGTTGTGCCATCTCATCAAACCAATTTAATTTTACGTTAAGATGGCATCTTACTATGTATCCCTGGCTGTCCAGGAACTCACTATCGTCCTTGCTAGCCTTGAATTCTGTGATCTGCCTTCCTCCACCTCCTAAATGCTGGGATTATAGGTGCATGCCACCATGCCCAACTGATTCATGTGTGTGTGCAGGCACACAGCACATGCCAGAGTATATATGAAGGTTGGAGGATGGTTTCATATAGGACAACAATGTTAGTTTTTGCCTTCTAGCCTGTTTGATGTAGGGGTTTCATGTTCACTGCTGCATAAACAGGCTAGTTGGCCCAAGGGTTCTCACTGTAGAAACACTGGGATTGTAGATATACATGACCAGACTCATCTTTGCAACACTTACGAGGTAGAGGCAGGAAGATCATTAATTGAAGGCTAGTCCTGCCACAAAGTGAGTTCAAAGCTACCTTGGATTGTGTAGTGAGTCACTGGCCAATCTGGGCTATACTGCTTCAACAGACCAAGAAAAAATTGTCGTTTCTGTTGCTATTTGTTGGTTTTGAGACAAGGGCTCGTTCTGTAGCCCAGGCTGGCCTCAGACTAATGGCAGTACACCTGCCTCAACCTCTGGTATGCTGGAGCTACAGTCACGAGTTACCATATCTGGCTTTTTTCCATTCGGCTTATATTTCCCCATGTCTCTACATCAGCAGGAATTATTATTAAAAATAAGTCTTTGATGATGCACATTCAAAGCGTAACAGCCACTCTGGCTATCATAAGGCTGAATTTTCATCCTTTAGAAGTTGACGTTTACCTTTTATCCATTACAGTGTGTTGTAATAATAGCACTTCCTTCTCTCTCTGACGACTCAGCAAAACAATAAAAAAGAATACAAGTACACAAAACTAAACATCAGAACAAGAAGACTTGCCAGACGTAGGGTGCAGGTCTGTCATCTCAACACACAGAGGCTTGAGGCAGGTCTGAAAGTTCAAGGTCAACCTGATCAACTTAGTGAGACCCTATCTCTAAATAAATGAATAAGTAAATATTTTAAAGATTTTTTTTTATTTATTGAGTGTATATGTGTTATGGGGTTGTGAGCCACCTGATGTGGGTGCTGGGAACCAAACCGACTCTACAAGAATAGCAAGTGCTTTTAACCACTGAGCCATCTTTCCAGCCCCCAAATAACATTTTCAAATGATTAGAGATATAACTCATTAATAGCTTGTCCCACATGCACAAGAGCCAAGGTTTAGTCTCAATGCTACAAAAACTACAAACACAAAAACCCTGAAAACAGACATTCAGTGTAAGGGTAAGAGTCTTATACCCTCTGACTCTCTGAAGACCCTGGCTTATTTTTTGGCATGGGGGGGGTGGTTTGAGACAGGGTTTCTCTGTATGGCTTCGGAGCCTGTCCTGGCACTCACTCTGTAGGCCAGGCTGGCCTCGAATTCACAGAGATTCACCTGCCTCTTTCTCTCAAGTGCTGGGATTAAAGGTGTACACCACCACCATCTGGCTGACCCTGGCTTTTTAAAAATGTCAACCTTTTAACTTTTCTTTAAAAATTTTTTTGGTTACCTCAGCAGTTCTAAAATATACACATTTATTTTTTGTTTAATCTTAGAAAATAAAAAGGAGCCAGGTGATAGTGGTGCATGCCTTTAATCTCAGCACTGGGAGACAGAGGCAGGTGGATCTCTGTGAGTTCAAGGCCAGCCTGGTTTACAGAGCAAGTTCCAGGACAACTCTAAAGCTACAGAAAAACCCTGTCTCTGGAAAAATAAAAATAAAATAAAAAGGATAGGATAGGATCTCACTGTATAGAACAGGTTGACCTCAAATTCACAGACCTCTGCTAACTTCTGCATCCCCAGAGTGTTAGGATTAACGGCGTGTGTCACCACTGTCATCTTAATTTGAAAAAGGTGTGTGTGTGTGTGTGCGTGTGTGTGTATGTGTGTACACCTGCATATGTATATGTGTACATGTACGTGGGTGTCCCTGGAGCTGGAGTCTGAGATGGTTGTGAGCCGCTTGCTGTGGGTGCTGGGAAGTGAACTCCAGTCTCTGTAAGAGCAGGAAGAGCTTCTAAGCAATGACTTATCTCTTCAGCCCATATGTAATTTTTAAATTTTTTTTATGTCCATTGGTATTTTGCCATGGGTGTCAGGTCCCCTGGAGCTGGAATTACAGACTGTTGTGAACCGCCATGTTGGTGCTGGGAATTGAACCTGAGTCCTCTGTAAGAGCAGCCAGTGCTTTTAACTGTTGAGCCATCTCTCTAACTACTCAATATGTAATATTTTATCTATCTATCTATCTATGGTTTTTCAAGACAGAGTTTCTCTGTGTAGCCATGGCTGTCCCAGCACTTGCTTCATACACCAGGCTGGCCTCAAACTCAGAGGTCTTCCTGCCTCTGACTCCTGAGTGCTGGGATTAAAGATGTGCGCCACCACCGCCCGCCTCCAATGTGTAATTTAATAGTTCCTTGGGCAGGTGTGATGGCTTAGTAAGTAAAGGTGCTTGCTGCCAAAACTAATTCAGTCCCTGGGACCTATGTGATGGAACGAGAGAACCAACTCTCAAAAGTTGTCCTGTGGCTTCAACATATATTCTTGTCTGTTGTTCTGGCTTCCATACATATTCCTGTCTGCACACACATAATATAAACACATACATAGTAGGTGATACATACATATTAAAACTTTAAGATGCTGGAGAGATGGCTTAATGGTAGGGTACCCTGCTCTTCCAGGGATCCCAGGTTCAGTTCCTAGCCTCTACATGACACGTGACAACCATTTGTAACTTTAGTTCCAGAGGATCAGACACCCGCTTCTGTCCTCCCTCAGCATCAGTCACAACACGGTGCACAGACATACATGCAGGCAAAATACCAATACTTATAAAATAAAAATAAATCTCAAAAATATTTCCTTTTCAACAGCTAACTTGGTTTCTTTTCTTAAAAGAGATGCAGCTTTAGGCAAGTTAAAATCTGAGCTTTACTTGTTCTCTTGTAAAGAGAATAATGATAAAATGTGCATAAAGTGTCTATGAGGATTAAAGGCCTTTTTTCTCTTTTAAAAAGCTTTAGTTTTGTGTGTATAAGTATTTTGCCTACATGTACATGCCTGGTGCCCATGAAAGGCAGAATGTATCAGATCCCTGGGAACTGGAGTTCTGGACAGTTGTGAGCCACTCAGCATGTGGGTGCTGAGAACTGAATCTCTCCATCCCCAAATTCTTTTTTCTTGAAGTACTGTTTAAAAGAATATCTGAATCCAGGCATGTTTAATCCCAGCAGTAGGAGGCAGAAGCAGTAAGATCTGTATGAGTTCAAGGCCAGCCTGGGACCGAAGGCACTTGCTTCTACCCCTGGCTGCTACTTTGAAGGGTGGTGTTGGAGATCTGAACTCAGGTCCTTTTGTTTGTGTGACAAGCGTGTCATGGACTGATCCAGCTTCCCAGCCCCAAGAACCTATTGTTCTTGTTCTGAGATACTTTTCTGTAGCTGCAGAGTCCAGTGCTCCACAGGCAGAGCAGGCTGGGTATTTAACAATGGTGCCATAGTGTCTGGACTGCTTATTGCTTTCTTTTCTATTCAGTATTCCTGTCAATCATTTCCACCTGTTGTTTTGTAGCCAGTAAGTCTTGGAGCCAAAAAGGAAATTGAGGGGTGAGGTCAATCTGATGAATGTGCTCTGATACATCCTGCCATATTGTGAAGGTCTATTTGCTTTCTACTTCTCTCAGTCCATTGTTAACCCTGTAAAGGGTCTCACGGCATGCATCTTACATTTTTGGGGTCTGGGCTCTCTGACCCCAACACACGTTTATAAGTGCTTGGGTGGAAGCTGGTACTGTGGTACCTTCTTGTATAGGCTGCAAGTGACTTGATGCCCATCACCAGCAATAGGCCATGTCCACCGAAACTTGTAGTTTCTTGAGAGTTTCTGGATGTGATCTGTGCATCGGTGACAAACCCAAAGATAATCATCAGATTCCATTGAACCTTTTAAAGGAAATTGTTTCCCTGACAGTAGGAAAACGTTTCACTGGCGTGGAGGAGTCTCAGCAGTGTGTTTCTGTGATTGAATACCTGGCATAAACAATTAGCCGTAAGGGAAGAAGGATTTCATAGTTTCAGGAGCTCAGTCCATGGTCACTTGGCCCTTTGCGCTTGGGCAGAACATGGCGATGATGGGTATTTGTAGCAGAGAAGAGCTATTCTCAGCACACAGGAAACAGCGGGGAATACAGGAAATGGCGAGGGCAAGATACAGCTGCAAGGGCATGCTCCCAGTGACCCGCCTCTAGCTAACTGCCACCCCCTGCCTTTCACTAACTCCCAAATAATGCTACCATGTTAAAATCCATCAAGGGATTAAACCATTCATTTGGTCAGGGCCCTCAAGGTCTAATTGTCTCTGAAAATGTAAAAGAGAGAGAGAGAGAGAGAGAGAGAGAGAGAGAGAGAGAGAGCAAGAGAGTAGTGAGCTTCATTCATTACCCAGCTGTGTCTTAATCCAGTCAAACTGAAGATCAAAATTAACCACCACATGTTTATCCCCTTACCTCTCAAACCCAGAGTCCTGGATTTGATTCCCAGCCCTGCATGAATGGGCCATGGCAGGCCACCTGTAATCCTAGCACTTGTGAAAGCAAGAGGATTAGAAGTACAAGGGCATCTTCAGGTGCATAACAAGTTTAAGGCCAGCCTGGGCTACATGAGACCCTGTCTCAAAGCTGTATAAACAAATAACTGGAAAAAGTCTATAATCCAGATATCGCAGCTATTTGAGATCCAGACTCCTGGTTTCATGCCTTGCAGAAGCCTAAAGTCTCCAGGCGTCTGTTGATTTCTTGGTGAAAGTGTGGCATGTGCTTCTCTAAATCACCTCTGTCCCTTTTCTTTTGTTTTTTTTCTCCTTTCTCCTTCCCCCTCTCCTCCCCCTTTCCCCTCCTTTCCTCTCTCTCCCTTTCTCTTGTCAGTTTTGGGGGTTGAAGCTGCAGGCATAGTAAGCACTCCAACTGAGCTGTGCTCCCGAGTCACCTCTTTCTGTTTCCCAATCTGTCAACTCCCAGTTGACACTATCTTTTAAACCCTTTTAGTTTTAATCAAGAACAGAGAACACACTTATTAAAAACATTGGAAGTATTGTTGGCTGGTGATTTTGAGGTCTTAAGGAAGGGACCCCAAGATTCTGCCATACTCCTTGCTCCTTGTTCATCCTCTTGTTTATAACCCACAGATTGACGTTGGAACCCCAGTTCTTTTTTTTTTTAAATGATTTATTTAACTTTATGTGCATTGGTGTCAAGGTGTCAGATCTCGTGGAACTGCATTTTTCAGACAGTTGTGAGCTGCCATGTGGGTGCTGGGAATAGAACCCGGGACCTCTGGAAGAGCAGTCAGTGCTCTTAACCACTGAGCCATCTCTCCAGCCTCCCCAGTTCTTCTTTCTGTGTCTTGTAGAACCACTTTGAAAGCTGCAGCTTCTATTTCTATTACATTTTGCAGAGCTGAACCCAAAAGGTTGAAGAGCCTGTTTAGAAGGCAGATATTATAAAGAGCTGCTTTCTTGTATATATGTTGTAATTTCATCTCAAATTTTGTGAGGCCATCCCAATAAATGCCCTAGGTGGTTTTGTTTGTTTGTTTTTAAATAATCAATGTAACTTTATTTAATGTGCATGAAGGTATCAGATCCCCTGGAACTGGAGTTACAGACAGTTGTGAGCTGCCATGTGGGTGCTGGGAATTGAACTCAGGTCCTCTGGAAGAACAGCCAGTGCTCTTAACTGCTAAGCCATCTCTCCAGTCCTGGTTTTTGTTTGTTTTTTTAAGCAGTGCTCTTGTTACTGTGTCACTGTCACAGTGGGTAGAACCTCTGAATACTTCGGAGATACTGCTTTTATCTAGAGCAGAAGAATTTTTTAACCATTTTTTTTAATTTTCTTTTTGTTTTGTTTGTGTCTGTGTGTGTGTCTGTGTCTGTATCTATGTGTCTCTGTGTGTGCGCGCATGTGTAACAGGACAGCCTTGGGAATCCTGGGTATTGAATTTAGGCTGTCAGCCTGATGGACTGGTGGTGCCTTTACTACCCACTGACTGGTCTCTTGAGTCCCAGAAGAACTTTGCTTTTTTAAGATACAGTCTCTCGCCGGGCGGTGGTGGCGCACGCCTTTAATCCCAGCACTGGAGAGGCAGAGGCAGGTGGATCTCTGTGAGTTCGAGGCCAGCCTGGTCTATAGAGCTAGTTCCAGGACAGGCTCCAAAGCTACAGAGAAACCCTGTCTCAAAAAACCAAAAAAAAAAAAAAAAAAAAAAAAAAAGATAACAGTCTCTCTGTGTAGCCCTGGTTGTCCTGAAACTCACTGTGTAGTCCAGGCTGGCCTCAAACCTGGAGATTGCCTGCCTCTGTGTCTAGGATTAAAGGAGTGTGCCACCACTGATCAGCAAGGAACTGTATTTTGAGATCTACTAAGCCAATTCCTATTACTGTCTCCAAATTGTTTTCTCCTCTGTTTAAGTTCCTTCAGTTTTGTGAGCCTAGGGATCAAACCCAGAGCCTGTGGCTGCTGGGCAAATGCTCTGTGTCAAGTTCCACCTCCACCTCCCCCTTTTCCTAAAGAGTAATGTCTTTACTTTTCATGGATATGGCCTTAACCTGCACTTCTAAAAATTAAGGACTCATGGAAATACATAATTTAATGGATACCTCTTGCTATCCACCATCCAGAGATGTTCTCATTTGGCAATTTGGTATTTTGTAAATCCTTTTACAGATGTAAATGGCTCTGGGAACAGCAACAAAACATAAACTGTGAATTGGGTACTTAAGATTCTCTCAGTTAATCCTGAGTCTCTGAGATGAGGCCTCTGTTTTACCAAACAGTACCCTTGAGGTTTGTGAGTAGCTGGTGACTTGTGTAAGCATGTCACTAACATTTAACTTTATAAACAGTTACTGATGGATGTATCTATGTAGGTGTTCTTGTCTAGTTATCTTCGTGTGATAAATTGAAAACCTTGGGCCAAGAAGTGTGCATTGAAAGCTGGGGCCATACTACAGTGTGCTCTCTAGGTGGGACAAGTTAAAGGAGCAAATTAAGGAGGTGGTGGGGGAAAAATAAAGAAAACTGGGGCCACAAAAGGTAGAGTGTTTACCCAGGGCCTGGGTTTCGCCCTCAACATTACAGTAATAGTCCAGCTGGGCATGGGGACACCTTCATCTCAGCACCCTGGAGGCTGAGGCGAGAGGATTGCCCCAGATCTGAGGCCACTGTGTTCTGTACAGTGAGCTTCAGATTAGCTAGGGCTATGTAGTAAGTAAGATCCTGTTTCGAAACAAAGATAACAATTTTTCAATAACAAAAATTTAAGATTTGTCAGAACACTTCCATTTTGTGTTCTAGTGAGTGTCATTAGCAAGAGAAAAGGGTAAGAAGACAGGCCAGGCCTTCTAAAGACAAGCTGTGTCCCCCCCACAAATTACTTGTCCAGCGTCACTCTTCATACTTGATGTCTTTTCTTCACTTGCCAGCTTTTTCTTTGGTGACTGCATTGTGTGATAGAGCTGCAAGCCTCCAACATCAATAGTCACTCTGCATATGGACCTAATAGCACCCATTTTTCTCATTTCAGAGTTAGACAGTGTTGTGCTTGAGTCCTAGGACCCCCAAGAAGACCACCACGGAGCCACACTTCTGAATGCAAAAGCAAGGTTTCATTTATTAAGTACGGGCTAGCACGGGTCTTCCACAACAGTACCTAATCTTAAAAACAAAGCAGCTTTTAGAGGTAGCTAGTTTTTCCAAACAGACTTGTTGGCCACAGTGTAAGTTAAAACTGTGGAAGGTTCTCCATGTTTGTTGCTGTAACCCCACCTTTCCCCTGTATGTGCGTGCAGTGAGCTCGAGGGGCGTTGGCAGTCCTGCACTGTCTGCTTCTGTGGAGTTGGTGGGAAGGTGTCTGCTGTTTGTTTGGCATGCATATGCGATTACATATTTGTGGATCACTGAAAACCTTTCTCCTCCTACACAAACTGTGTTATAAGAAATGTTCTCTGTATAGGTCTTGAGCTGGGCATGGCAGCTTTATAGCAACACTGACATACTGATTACAGTCATTCTGAAGTGTTTATTCTTTATTAAACTCGGGAGTCAGATATCAGGGTAAGAATCTGAATGATCCGAGAAGCAGCAGAGAAGCGATCAGTGACAACCTCTTTCTCTTGTTCCTTGATCCAAGAGGGCTGAAAATCTTTCTAAGCCCCACCCTATTTCCTTTGTCTCTGTATCCATTCTCAGTCTTCCAAAACCTCTATGACTAATTTTGGACAGGTAGTAGTTAGCTCTGCCTTCTGATTCAAAGTAAACTTTATTGTCAGTCTCAGGAGTGTCAGTGTGACCAAATAGTCCACATTTCCCCCTTTTTATCTAAATAAAAAGGAAAGGCTTTAACTCTAATACAGTAAAGCTATATACAGTAAAAACAATTATTAGACCAAAAAAAAAAAAATTCAAGCCGGGTGGTGATGGCGCACGCCTTTAATCCCAGCACTCAGGAGGCAGAGGCAGGCGGATCTCTGTGAGTTCGAAGCCAGCCTGGTCTGCAGAGCTAGTTCCAGGACAGGCTCCAAAGCTACAGAGAAACCCTGTCTTGAAAAACCAAAAAAAAAAAAAGAACAATTATTAGATAAGAATTACATTCACAATATCTAGTCCATTTACATTTGGCAAATTTGAAGACATTACTCCATTATCTAGCCTATCTTGGTGAGTCCAAAGTTTTATATCTATTTTTTCGAGACAAGGTTTCTCTGTAGCTTTGGTGCCTGTCCTGGAACTAGCTCTCGTAGACCAGGCTGGCCTCAAACTCACTGAGATCCTCCTGCCTCTGCCTCCCGAGTGCTGGGATTAAAGGCGCGTCACCACTGCCCACCTATTTTCTATCATAATTTTTATTACCATCTTTAAAATCTTTTTAGACCTAAAAACATCTTCTTAGTAAACTACCTAAGCTTTTATGTTTCTCTTTTTTCTTTTTTTGCTTTTATATTTTTCAACCTTATACACATTACATCTCTTGTGTAAGCTTCTTTTTTGAATTTGGTGACAAGGAAAACTTAACTATCTAGTCTTCAACCCCATCAAATATCCAAGAAAGATATATTACCTGAGTAAACAGGAAGTGCAGAGAAAACAGCTTCTAAAACTATAGAAATGATAGCGACAGCTGGCTGCCTGGACAGTCACCAAGGTTCCTCTGCAATATTGGTGCATCTGTCTTTGGTCTGACAGACTTTTCTGTGAAGCAGGATTTTTTTTTTTATTTGTTTTTCGAGACAGGGTTTCTCTGTGGCTTTGGAGCCTGTCCTGGAACAGGCTGGCCTTGAACTCACAGAAATCCGCCTGCCTCTGCCTCCAAGTGCTAGGATTAAAGGCATGTGCCACCACCGCCCAGTGAAGCAGGAATTTTGAAGGACGGTCCTACTTTGTTTTGGCAGAGTTTGGCAGTCACTTTCTTTTGTGTCCTGTTTTCCATTTTGAACAGTGTGTCATCAGCAGTTGAGGCAAGGACTGTTTCTTGTTCAGGGGCTAACTTTGCCACAATAAAAGCAAATTCCATATGGAGGTTTTTTAATGCCCATCATCTTCTTTTGAAGTCTATTAGTACTGCCAGAAGCAGACGTGTCTCACTGTCATGAAAAGCCTTATGTTACTAAAACATCTTGAATGCCATATTCTGTAGGTCTCTGAAATGTTTGAAAACCATCTGTCTATCTAAAATATATCTGTTTGATCTTGAAAACATAACTAACATGGCCACAAATTTGATTGTTATAGATGACTAACTACTAACCTACATTCCTTAATTATCTTAAATAGTTTGTAATAATAGCCTTTAAGGACTAAAACTTTAAAATTACATTCTAAGCTGGGCAGTGGTGGCACATGCCTTTAATCCCAGCACTTAGAAGGCAGAGACAGGCGGATCTCTGAGTTTGAGGCTAGTCTGGTCTACAAAGCGAGTCCCAGGACAGTCCCAAAGCTACAGAGAGAAACCCTATCTCAAAAAACCAAAAAAAAAAAAAAAAAAAAAACAACAAAAAACCTTACATTTTAAAATTAGCTGTGTAGGTACAATACCTTAAATAAGAGTAGAAACATAAGTATGCTAAAACAAAAATAACCTTAAATTTGTATCAATATACAAAAATGTATACCAAATGTAAAATAAGACTAGTAGTTGCTCTTTTAGTTTAAAAGTAGATTCAGTAATCTCCCTTTTATCCTATATTCCCCTTTTTCTTTTCAGAACTAGATCCCTGAAACTAATCTCCTTTGCTTAGTTTCCTCCCCGACTATGACAATAACAACTTACTACCAATCCTCTTAAATGATGATAAATATTCACAATCCACCAAACAACCAAAAGCCACCATTCCACCTCTTGGGAATGTGGGCGTTATGTTCTTAAAATTACTTTCTAGGGCTGGAGAGATGGCTCAGTGGTTAAGAGCACTGCCTGCTCTTCTAAAGGTCCTGAGTTCAATTCCCAGCAACCACATGGTGGCTCACAACCATCTGTAATGAGATCTGGTGCCCTCTTCTGGCCTGAAGACATGCTTGCAGGCAAAATACTGTATCCACAATAAATAAATCTTTAAAAAAAATTACTTTCTGTTGTCTGGGGGGTGATGGCATCTTTAGGGGACCCAGAGAAAATCATGAGAATGGTCAAGTCTGAGGAGATCTAGCTGTATCATTTGTTGTCCAGTCTCTGTGTGTTGGGGAAGTGCAGGGCTCGTCTGAAGTCCTGTCCGGAGTAGCTGAACCATCACAGCTAGCAGCTCAGAAGTTGTTTAGGATGCAGAATTTTGAGGAAACTTCAGTAGAGGCATTCTGAGAGGCTGGATCACCTGGGCTACTAGTCTTCATTGGTGTCTAGTCCTTTTGTTCTGAAAATATACAACTTTTAAAGGTAACATATATATCTGCATTAACACAAGTATGGAACGTGTGCTGTGTCCTAGTCAGTTAAAGATGATTTTTTTTTGTTCTATGTCTGAACAGGTAAAAGGTGTCTGTTAACTTCATAAGTTTATTTGGACTGTACAACCAAACCTCAATCCATGCCATTTGAAAGGATGGCATGTAATAATAAGTCATGAGGACTCTGTGGCCAACAAGATTTATCATGTCTCATCCAGTCTCAGAGCTGTCCCCATAGTAGAGGGATCAGCAAATACATCACATGTTCTGTACTCTATTTTTTTTTTTATGTCTGTAACCAAGATTTTCAGTAGGTTTCCCCCAGTCAAATTTGATCTTCATTAATTTTGAAGAGAACCATACTTTTTGTTACCTGTGGAAGGCATTACCTCACCCCCCCATACAACACATTTCCTGACTTCTATTCTGAAGCCATGACATCTCTAAAGTATATTAAAAACTGGTTTAATTCAGCAGTCCCTTTCAGCCCAGTGACTCAGCAGCTGCTGTTCTCTCATCAACATTCAAAAATTTCAAAGTCAGCAAAACACCATACAGGATCCAGATATCCTGTGTATTTTCTGTCTTTATGTGGCTTTTTCTTTTTTATTATTTTACTCTCTTTAAAGACTTTATTATTTTTAAACTATTTTTTCTATGATTGTCAATACCTATTTTTTACTGTATCTCTTGAAAGATTTTCTCGGACTGGACCACTTTGCTGCATGCCTGTAGCCTTCTCTGACCACATGAACCAAGCCTTAGACTTGCTGTGTGTCTCTGTGCATGGCGCTGGCTTGCTCCAGCCTGCATGCTGTATGCCTCAGCCTGCCTGAGAAACTGCTGGACTAGGAAGCTGTGTTGGGTCTGTGTGTGTCTGGAATTTTTTTTAGTACTTTTTCAGGTCCTATGTGGAAATACGTGCCCTATGTTGGGCACCAGATGGAGCATTTATCGAATTATTCTTTATCAATAAAAACTCAGGAGTCAGATATTGGGGTAAGGACCCGAATAATCAGAGAAGCGATCAGTGACCTTTCTCTCTTTCCTACATCTAAAAGGGCTGAGACTCTTTCTAAGCCCCACCCTTCTACTTCTTTTGTCTCTCTGTATGTCCTCAGTCCTCTAAAACCTCTATGGCTAATTTTGGTTAGCTTGTAACTAGCTCTGCCCTCTGATTCAAAGTAAACTTTATTGTTAGTCATGAGAATGTCAGAGTGTGATCAAAATATCCCAATACATCATTCAGATATTGTTTGGCTATTTATGGGATCTTTGAACACTATTTTCTTTTCTTTCTTTTTTGGCTTTTTTTTTGAGACAGAGTTTCTCTGTATTTCTGACTGTCCTTAACTCACTCTGTAGACCAGGCTGGCCTTGAACTCACAGAGATCTACCTGTCTCTGCCTCCCTGAGTGCTGGGATTAAAGGTGTGCACCACCATCACTTGGCTGTGGGATCTTCGAACACTATTAAAGAATGTGTATGGATTGATTTAAGTCTTAAAGGAAATATGTATTTCAAACTCATAGATAAATGAATTAAAAGTCACATGCTCCTGAAATGTGATTTCTTTTCATAATCTTTTGAAGCTCAGCAACTCAAGTTGGATATCCTGAGGGTAACACATGCTGAGGGAGGGCCCTGGGGGTGGCGTGGGGAGGGAATGTGTTTGTTGAAATTGTCCAGGAGCAAAGCTCGGCTCACTTGAAGCCCAGAGATTTGTCATCCAAATATGTGCAGATTGCTGGTGCTATAAATACTCAAGTAAACAGCCTCTTCTCCTAGCTGCTGTTTGGCCATTATTCACATGCCAGAGCAGGCTGGAAACGGCACCGGCACCAGCCTCACTCAATGCACGGCACCCATATCCTGGCCTTCTCTGCTTGGCAGAGCTGCCAGCTTCTCCACGTTTTAAGTGACTGGAGTCAGGTGTTTGCCCACTTTAACTCTACACATTGGGCTTCCTCTGTGGCCCAGCCTGTTGTGGAGCTTTGTCAACTTGCCACTGCTCTAGGCCAACCATAGCTAAGAATATTGGCAAGAATTAAAGCCCGGAGCCACATGTCTGGACTAAAGCAGATTTAGGAGGCACAGGCGGTGTCTTTTCAGAGCAGAGGCACACATGGCTGCTGCTTTTGGAACCTAAAAAGAGTGGCACTGCTTGTCAGAAGTGCTCTGGGCTGTCTGTGCCAACAACTGGTATGTGTGCCAGGGTCTGGCTGCTGGCATTTCCAGAGCCCCTTAGAGACTCACGCAGAATGCTGACAGCAACAGAGGACATTCCATGGTTGATTGCTGTTTTCTTTGTGGGGTTGGGGTGTGTTTATCTCTCTCCCCCCTCCTACTTTTGCTGTTTTCATTTACAGTGGCTGCAGGTCAAATGCCCATGAAGGGTTTAGGGGCAGATGGTAAGGTCTGGTAGAAAGAACACTGGATGGGGACCAGGAAGTCTGAAATCTTGAGCAAATCACTTACTTTTCTATTCTTCATTTTTCAAATGAAGATAGTCCTGACCCCCGTGTTTTCATGGGGTTGATGAGAAAATTTATGTGCTATTACTTTCTGGATGATAACAAACTGCAGGATGTGAAGGGGAGGTGTGGTGGCACCAGTCCTGGGCCCTGGGGGCCAGGGATTGCTGTGAGAGAACTAAGAATGCACATATCAAGTGGCAATAACAGCAGTGGTTACATTAATGTCCCTTAGGTGACTGAGGATTTCTAAACCTGAGGGACATTAGGTTTATAAACATGGGTTTATAGATGTTGACATTAGCAAAAGGGCCTGCTAAATGCTGATTACAATAACTGATAACAAAAGATAAAAATTTAAAATACAGGCCGGGCGGTGGTGGCATACGCCTTTAATCCCAGCACTCGGGAGGCAGAGGCAGACGGATCTCTGTGAGTTCGAAACCAGCCTGGTCTACAAGAGCCAGTTCCAGGACTGGCTCTAAAGCTGCAGATAAACCCTGTCTCAAAAAACAAAAACAAAAAAAAATTTAAAATACAGGTAGGACATAACTGTGAATGAATGCATGGTTTTGTTGTTGTTGCTTTTGAGACTGGATCTCATTATTTAGCCCTGGCTAGCCTAGACTTTGTTATGTACCCAGGCTGGCCTTGAGCTCACAAAGATTCTCCTATCTGTCTCCAAAGTGCTGGAGTTTAAGGATGTGTGCCATTTTGCCTGGCCATGATCAACTTAAAAAACAAGAAGAAATTCCGAGTCCAAAAAGACACCATTCCTCTGTGTCCTCACTCGAAAGCAACCATTTCTTTTAGTGTCACCTGCCCTTTTATTTTATGCAGTCTCATATAGCATAGGCTGGACCCAAGCTCACTATGTAGGTAAAGATCTCAGATCTCTGATTCTCCTGCCTCCACCTCTATATGCTTGGGTTGCAGATGTGCCACCATGGCCTGCTTGTTTGTTTTGTGGTGCTTGGATCAAAGCTAGGGTCTTAGAGCATCTAGCCAAGCCCTCTCTCTACCACTGAGCTACCTCATACCAACCCTCTCCTACCCCAAACAACAGAAACAAAAACACCTTTTTTGTTGTCTTTTTGTTTTTATTTTATTTATTTATTTTGTTTTGTTTTTTGAGACAGGGCTTCTCTGTAGCTTTAGAATCTGTCCTGTATCTCTCTGTGTAGACCAGGCTGGCCTCGAACTCACAGAGATCCACCTGTCTCTGCCCCTGAGTGCTGGATTAAAGGCCTCCATCACCACCGCGCAGCCAAAAGCACTTTTAGCATTTAGTATCACACATACAATAATTTAACAGCTCTTATTATTAACAAGGATCTCCAATTATCTTAACATATATACATATATATGTATATATCTTTCCAGTTAGAGCCAAACAAGACCATTGATTTCTATAGTACACTTTTAAAAAAGAGTTTGAATATATTGTCCTGACTGTATTTGTTAAGAAAAATCCTCTCCATCAGTGTACAAAAATCCAATCAGGCCAAATCAAACCAAATTAAAATGCCCGTGTTTTAATAAATACAGCACTCTCAGGTGGCTGAGATCATGGCAGGGAAGACAGAAAACCAGGGAGCACATGCTAAACCTGGGACCACGTGTTCCTCCTCTGGGTACCCACTTAAATACCCTGTGGGAGTGGTCCTGACTCTCCCCTGCGGAGGGCTTAGGACTGGCATGCTGGGATTTGGAGTCCAGACCAATGCAACTCCCAGGCCAGGGGGTCTGGGATGGATGCCAGGGACTGGGGTGATGCTCCCAACTTAACAATATTGTCCTTGAACTCTGCATCCTCTTGCCTCATCCTCCCAAGTGTTAGGATTTCAGAACTGAGCAGATTGTGTACTTTTGAAACAATATCTTTTCTCTGCAAAGTTCCTCAGTTTTGTTCTTTGAAGTGGGCAAGATTAAGTGGCTGTCAACGATGTTCTGCTCATACCCATCTGACTTTGAGCATGAAGACTGTCTTCCTGCTGCTTTGGAAACGTCTCAGAATTGGAGATATTTTCCTATCATATCCTTTTCAAGACAGGGTTTCTCTGTAGCTTTGGAGCCTATCTTGTAGACCAGGCTGACCTCGAACTCAAAGAGATCTGCCTGCCTTTGCCTCTAGAGTGCTGGGGTTAAAGGCGTGCGCCACCACCGCCTGGCCCTTTCTCCCTTTCTTTCCTAAAATTCCTACCTGGTGCCATGTTGAACTTCCAGGATTGTTGTAGAATCAAACTCCTTTCTGCCTTGTATTCCCCTCTGCATTGTCAGCTGCCCTCCCCTCACTCCCCATCCTCCCACTGAAGTGTTAGCTTCTACATTGATACTGTCAGTTCTCAAGAGTTCAGGTTTGTTAGTTTTCTTTATGCTTTATGGAAACAATGTGTTCAGAATTCCTCAAGACAGGAATTTATAAAACCCTTCTCACTTGTCTGATTTTCTTGTGTTTACTGGATCTATTTTCTCTAGAGTCTTTGCCATGCTGATGGTGTTCTTGTGATAATGCTCTTGACTGTTCTTAATCAATAATGAAAGACTCTTTTTAAGGGATACTTCTTAGCTTCCTTTGGAGTTGGCTGTCTGCCCCATAAGCCTCTTCTTCCTAGGAAATGGTTGGACACCTTCTGTGTGGAAGAAGTGGTTTACTTCAGGGCACACAAATAGGACCAGCAGGTAGATTGAGGCCCCTCAGAAGTCTTCATAAGGAGGCCAAGTTCCTGGGAGAAGTCTTAGGTCACTCCTGCTTATGGAAAGAACTCCCCCCACCCCGTCTGCCTATAATTCTGTAGAGCTTTTGTGTGTTACATGGGTAGGGGTAGGAGCTGGCTGGCCAGCAGCGTTAGATCTAAGTCCTCCGTTACTGTCACTGCCAGGCTGAGAGCCTCCTCAGGGTTCCATATAGCAGTCTGCGCATCATGTCGACAGGTGCACACCACTGTGTCTCACTTTGGCTCTGCTTTCTCTTAGAAACTACTTGAAGGGAAATCTCTTGCTCTCTGATGATCCTTTCCCAGAGAGGGCCTAGCTTATAGCGTACAAGGAGTGTGTGTGTGTGTGTGTGTGTGTGTGTGTGTGTGTGCCTGCCTGTCTGTCTGTGCCTGTGTGTGTGCCTCTGTGTGTGTGTGTGTGTGTCTGTGCCTGTATGTGTCTACCCAGCACTGTTTAAGGCTCTTGGGATGGATCTATCAGAGATGTTGTAGCCTTTCCAGTCTGGTAGGAGAACACAGAACAGGTACTTAAAATACCATGCTAAGAGGGATGAGAGATCATTCAGCATGGAGCTAATGTGGCTCCAAACAAGGCCTCCCCAAGAAACTGACATTTAATGTGGGGTCTGATTAGCCAGACCCAGAGGGCAGGGCAGTTAGAGCGGCAGCGGCCGCGGTGATAGACTCTCAGCATGTCAGGCTGCCTCCTGTTAAACGAGTAAGTGTGAGGTGCTGCCTCAGGAAAGGCCTTCTGGGAGGGTACTACAAGATGGCTCAGTAAAGTGTTTGCTTTCCAACTGTGAGGACCTGAGTTCACATCCCAGAAGTCATATAAAAAACCAGGATGGTGGCCTGTATCCTACTAGCCACAGTAAGAAGGTTGATACCTAGAAGGTCAAGGGCTAGCCTGGCTTATGTGGCAAAGTTCAAGCAAATTTACTGAACGTGTCTTTGTGACTCTTGTGGGGTTGACTGCACTGTTTTCCATGTGATCTACGTTTCTGATTGCAAATTCTGTTTGGAGCTGGGCACTAGGAGGCGCTCTGACGCCCGCATGCTGGGGTGATGGCAGCTTTCATGCCTTTTTCCTGTTTTGTAGATGCCCTTTTTATACATAAGCAATTATTATAATTGAAAAGATAATGGCAAGAAACTTTTTCCCCCCTTTTTTGATTTTTCAAGACAATGTTTCTCTGTGTAGCCCTAGCCATTCTGGAACTTGCTCTGTAGACCAGTCTGGCCTCGAACTCAGAGATCCACCTGCCTCTGTTCCATTACCCAGCTAAGAAACTCTACTTTCAGATGTAAATCTCAGTATTATGTTTCTCAGTTGTCTAAAAAAGCATGGCCTTTGTAGCTCTGTGGCACAGAGAACAAACTGTAAATGTGACATCTGCTCTTACAGAGAACCTGGTTAAGTTCTCAGCACCCCACTGGCTGACAACCATGCTTAACTCCAGCTCCAGGGGATCCCATTTCTTCAACTGACCTATCCACATAGGCACTAGGCACACACACAGTACATGTGCATGCATGTAGGCAAAATATATGCATAAAATAAAATAAGTCCTATAAGAAATAAAGTGGAACATGATTGAAGAAGACATCCAACATAGATCTCTGGCCTCCACATACATGTGTGCACATACGCAGACACCTACACAAAGATGTGGTCACATACAACACACACAAGGAACTTATTAGGGAAAGTGCTATTGTGATCCCATCTTCCAATGGGCAGCAAGGCACAAATCGATTGCCCGAGGTCATCCTCAGTGGGAGGAAGGCAGGGCTGGTAGGACCCACATCTCTGTTGCCCCACAGTGTTTTCAGGCTGGTGGTTTCTATTCTACCACAGTTCACCAACTTGTTCCAAAGCCTTCTGATTGGCCGACATCCTCCCATGAAGAGCCTGTTTGCTTGAGTACTGATAAGCATCAGAGTTTTCTGAGAACTAATTAAAATTCCTATTAAGTTACAAAAGGCCACAGTCTTCCGCATTGCCATAAAGAGTTGTGTCCAGCAGAGTTCCATAACTTCCTGTCCCCATGGAGATGACACACACATAGATTGGCTCTCCCGCTTTGGGGAGAAGCAGTTAAAACCACCTAGTATTTTGGTAACAAAGCCAATAAGCCCACCCCTTGACCTGATGGACTGGTGTGTTCCCTTTATCAGGGTGGGTGGAATGTCTGTTTTAAGAATAGCATTGGCACATGTGTGCATTCATTCTGACTTAGTCAGGAGCTACAAGCCATGGTTTCTAATTCTGGTTCTTTTGTTTTTGAGCTGTGTGACTTCAGGCATATCACATAACTTCTCTGCTTCATCTTATTGAGGGAAAAATATAATAATAATTCTTCTAGGGGTGTCGTGAGAATCAAAATAGATGATGTACAACAATTTGCCCAGTATTCAGTCTGCACTGGCTGCTGTCTTGGTCTTCTTGTAAGCATCACTTCTCAGAATCCTAAAATGAAGCCACTAGCATCCCATTTTACAGTTAGGAAAACAGACACACACAGAGACAGAGACAGAGAGTGTTATGTAGGACCCAGATCCTGCTGATCCTGATTCTGACTCCTGAGGCTGCTCACAGTCCCTGCCCAGGTCTCCTTGCTTCTCACAGGGAAGAGTAGAGAGGTTTTCCCATTTCCCTGATGGAGTACTTTGCAGATGCAACATTCTTGTTATCTAGCCTAACCATTGCTGGGTTTGTCCCTAAGGACAGTTACATTCTCGTACTTGTTTATCTTATCTAGTAGTTTGTGTTGTCTCTTTTTATGTCCCCTGGGACGCCTTCAGTGAATTCTTTTGAATTTTCTCCCAGAGAAATGTTTTCACTCTATCTACTGTGAGGGCTCAGGAGCCCACAAATCCAGGCAGGCATCTTGAATCTATGGAAGAGGGGGTTTCTTCTTGCTCAGGCATGTGGCTGGTAGCCTGGAGTAAAATGATCCAAGATACATTTGGTAATAAGCTCTACACACACTGGCTTGCAGTGGGATTTCAGGCAGGAAAGGAAACCTCTATCATTTCACTGATGAAACCAAGGTCCAGTGACTTGCTTGAGCCAGGGTCAAGACCTGAAGCCAGTTCTCCAGCGTGTCCTAGCCTATCCTGTGTGTGTGCATAGGACATAAGGACATACATACTGTGCCTGCCACGTTCCTAGAAAGCTGGAGAAATGAAATATTTGGAGGACTGGGCAGAGAGGCAGAGATGGAGGAGGCATAGAGAGGTTTCCTGCCTAATTTGGCACATTATACACCAAAGAAATGGATGGAAGCGCAGCAGAGTGCAGGCAGCCACAGTTGTCCCCAGTGACTAAATGCCTGGAGGCCTGGGACTGACCAGCCCACGTAGGAAGCCTTTTGTCACTGAGGCCTCGGGTTGAAAATTGAAGGAAGGATGTTTGACAAATGTGACGGGCCTGGGATGCAGTTACAGCCTCCTGGCTCATTGTCCAAAGGAAATAGATCTCTCCCGTGGACAGAGATGGAAACTGAGCAAGTGGGTTGAGTGGTTGACATCATCAGGCAGAGAATTAGATTACAACAAATGGGGACTTACTTGGCCTGAGACGTGGGAAACACCCTCTAAAACCTCGAAGTGCTTTTCATTTAGGAGACAGAGAGAGAAAGGGCAGGAACGAGCTGCCTGCTGCTCTCTGCACAGCCCTCCTTGAACCCTGGCTTCTTACCTTCCGTTCTGACCAGGACCTCTGCCTGTGGAGATTTGGCCCCTGTGAGTACCACTGCACTGCCTTGTCTACCCCACCCCAGCCTGCTGTCCACAAAGGGTCTGTTTCTATGCTGTGATGCATGGACACTTGCTTCAGACGTTACTGCTTTTTCCGCAGCTGTCCACGGCTGCAGAGTGGGGGGCCTCATTCTCATGGGTAGGCTCCATCTGCACTGGAGACTCTCTCACCATGTAGCTTCACCAGTCTCCACAGCCTTCAGGGCACCTCCTTGCCCATATACAGGCTGGAAAGCCAAATCTGACTGTAGAAATTACTATCTGTAAAATTTTAATAATTTTGTAATTACAAAGGTTTTTTAAAATTCCAATTTAAAAAGTTTTACAAATTCTTAAAAGACATTTCTCACACACATAAAATTGGTATATTAAAACTCCTAATCCTCTTGCCTCTACCTCTCAAGTGCTGGTGGTATGTTAAATTTCGGATACCAACTTGTTTAGGTTCACAAAGGCATTCCCATATACTGTAGCAATAGTGTGGAGAGTTCCAGGCTCAGAGGAGTGATCTTGGACCTTGGCTTTGTGCTCTCTCTCTTCCTTGACCATATAAACCCGTATGCTTTCCTTCTCTTGGAGTCTGTTTTCATGTTTTAAACAAGGCAGGTCACTCTGCCGAGAGGAAGGGAGGGGCCCTTGTCACCTCTAGGTCCCTCTGTGGGTCTCAACTGAGGTTCTCAGGTGACTAGAGATGGCTTATGGCATGCTGTGGCCCATCTCCCCAATTATCAGATTAAATAGATTTGATATTTGAAAATTACTGTTTTTTATGTGTATGAGTATTTTGCCTGCATGTATACTTAGTGTCTGCTGTACCACTTTTGTGCCCAGCGCCTGCAGAGACCAGGAGTGGAGTTACAGACAGTTTCGAGCCTCACAGGTTAAATATATTTGAGGAGTTCTAGCTGAAATGGAAATATCTAGCCTCGAAAAGCAAAAACCAGTGATAGAATAGGCGCAGCTCAGAGTGGAGCACTTGTTACCATACATGTGACCTCCCAGGCTTCCATCCCCAGCACTACAAAAAATAAAGTCATCATGTAGTAAAGAGCCATCCAAGGAAAGCAGTGATCTTCACAAGTGTTTGACACACTTGGACCTGATTTTTCTCATTTGTATCTAAATGAAGGGACAAAGCCAGGTGATTGTGTGTATGTTTCTTTTCTTCTGAGGCTGACCATTATAGCTTTTGAAGCAAAGTGCCCTTGGTTTTTAGTATTTCAGAATGGCTAAAAACTGGCTGAGTGGGAAAATCAAGAGGACACTGGGCAGGAGACGTGGCTCAGTGAGTAAAGAGTCTTTGCTTGTGTAAGCACAAGGACCTGAATTCAGATCTCTAGCTTATATGAAAAAGTCAGGTTTAATAGCACTTAAGTCAGAACCCGTGGAGGCCAGAGGGTATTGATAGGATCCCCTGGAACTGGAGTTAAAGGTGTTTGTGAGCTACTTGGGAACTGGGAACCAAGTCTGGGTCCTCTAGAAGAGGAGTAAGTGCTCTTAACTGCTTGAGACATCTTTCCAGCCTCACAATTCCATTCCAACGTAAAACCTGCCACCCTAGGTCTTCATTTGGCAAGAGAGTGAGAGATGGAGGGGAAATTCCCTGTTGTTGCCTCCCAGCCCCTTTTAATCTAGTGTCTCAGCCAGCACTGCTGCAGGGAAAGGATATGCACAGCTGGGTCGCAAACAAAAGCAAAAGTCAGTTGTTGTTCCGGGTCTTGTTAATTCTTTATCTTTAGGGCCATCAGAGACCCTAATCCTCAGGAGGATGTGTTGTTTGGAAACTGCTTGAAGTAAGGTCAGGGTTAGAGGGAGAGTTCTCACAGCAGCGGGGCATATCTTGAAGCTGCAGACTTCCCAGTGGCTGTGCCGTACAAGATGGACTCTACCCTGTAGCAAGGGCACTGGGAGGCCTTTCTTCAATGCCTCAGCCCACAACGCAGGCCCTAGAGCTGGGGACTCTGGATAGGAATCATCCCTCTTTCTCAGGAGGTAATGAGGCCATGATGCTTTGAAAGGACTGGATTGGGGCTACCCGGTCTCTGCCAGGAAGCAGGAGTGGAAAGTGGTGAGTGGCATGTCTTCTTCATATGCAAGGGGAACATGGCTTTAGTTCCTTGTTTGCACTATCAGAGCGCCGTTACAGGGCTTTTCCTGGTATGCCCTGGTGTTGAGCTTAGGGCATTTTGGGAATAGGAAGAGAGTTCTGTGTTGAGCTTCTGTGTGGGTTTCCTGTCTTCCTCGAGTGTGTGTTACATGCAAGGCTGGGCATCTCAGCTGATTCCTTTTCATCCTCACAGTACTGATGCAGGGGTTTTCTCCATCTTCCAGAAAGAGCTACAGAGATGGGGAGCAACTTGCTCAGATTCTCACATCTTGCAGGTGATAGAGGTAGAGTGCTGAATGAGAGTAGTTTGTCCCTGCCCCGGAGCTGCCGTCCTGTCCATTTCACCTCCCTGGGACTCAGTTTCTCTGTCTGCTTGAGGAGGGGTATTGTACCAAAGGCAGAAGGCAGAGTGGTGTTTTAGTCTAACTCCACCGCTAGGCCATGGACGTCAGTTCCTTACCTTCCCCCACTTAGTTTACTATACATTGTAGTCTGCTGTCTGTTTCTGGCCCTTCACCACTGTGGGCTTCTATAATCCCAGGACTTGGTGTGTCTAGTCTGCCTGTGCTTTCAGTCTCGAGTTTAGGGGAAGGCAGTAGAGCACTACTTCACTCCTTAGAGCAGGCGCCCTGGACAGACCTCATTCCTCCTGCAGAACCTGTCAGCCTTTGGGCAAAGCTGGGATCACACCCAAACCTACCCCACAGGGTGTCGTGGGGGTGGATGAAATACAGTAAATTAGCACCTGTAGATTGGTACCAAACTCTTCAGCTGGGCATGGTAATTCACACCTGTAATCTCTGCACTTGAAAAGCTAAGGCAGGAGGATCGCCATGCTATAATTTTAGGCTATACTTAGCCTCAAATCTATGTAGAGTAAGTTCCAAGCCAGCGCCACCACAGCCACCATCACCAAAATGACAAAACAACAAAATAAAACCGAAGTGCAAGTGCTTGACTGCTATTTTACTACACGTAGGAGAATGTTAGTGGACTCGTAGGATGGTGTTTATGTCAGGCTCCCCAGTACTGCCTCTTGGCTCTACAAACCAGGCTTCAGGGCTGCTTTCTGTCACCTGGACACCTAATTCTGACCTTCAAGTCAGCCATCAGCACGGAGGCAGGAAGAAGTGGTGGGTGCTCCTGCCTGGGAGCAGAGAGCCCTGGCCTGGCAGCCGCTCCTGTGAGAAGTTGAGCCTACCTAATCTCCTCAGCTGAGCTCAGGCGCCAGACATGATTGCTAAGCACAGTCAGAGGTGGAAACTCTTGCAAGCAATTATTACTCAAGGCTCACAGCTGTGCTTACCACCTCCTGGAAACCCTTCAGCCGTGCTTAGCACCGTGGCCTGGCTCCCTCGAAACAGCCTGGCTTCCCTGGCTTCCCTGGGAGTTGCGCTCGCTGTGAGGCCAGCAGATTGTGAATGGCAGATTAGAACATAGTGCTCTACGGAGCCAGCAGTTCCCAAATGTAAGAGAAGCTTCGTTGGTGTTCGAAGAAATTCCAGCTTCCATTTGGCTCTTTAGGACAGGATAATGGACTTTAGAGCCCCCAGAGAAAGGACACACTTGTGAGGGCTCTAGGTTAGCTCTGGGCAGTGCCTTATAGATGTAGTCCCTCCAGTAACTCTAAATGTGTGTTGAGGGGCTCAAAGAATTTGAATCCACTGGGAAAGACCAAAGACAGACTCAATTCAGATTTAGATTAAATGAATTTATTCTTACTGCTAGCAGAAGGACAACAGCCTTAGAGCCAAGTCAGGTCCTTGTTTGCCAAAGGGGCTAAAGAAGGGCTCATAAAGGTGGACATCACAGTTTTCTCTTGCTCTATGGAATCCACAGCTGGAGGAGAAGGCTTCCCTTCCCTCAGTTGTTTGTCATCCCTCATTGTACAGTGATAAAGAGACCTTCATCCCAGACCCAGAGCCATAAGAGGGCTTACATAAGCCAGAGCAAACTGCTTAATTACTTCTTTTCTCACATGGCTAGCACCTGCAGGCCACTAGGATCTCACAGGAATTTCAGGACAAAGGTCAACAGCTTTTAGGGGTGCCTGGTGCTGGGTTAGGTTCCTTAGCCATCACAGGCAGTACTGTATAAGTTGTCAGCAAACCAGACCACGCAGGGAAATCGGAAAGAAGCATCCTTAATGACTGGGATAGAGTGGTTCCCCTCACCCCTACCCCCAGGCAGTTTTAGGTTAGGGCTGCTGTCACAGTCCTGCAATACTGAGCATGCTGTAGGGGGTCGGTGATTACAGACCCAGCTGCAGTTGTTTTCTGTTCCTTCCCATCCCCCTTCTTTGAGACAGGATCAAAGGTAGTCCCGGCTGGCTCAAACTCACTGATAGCTGAAGCTGGCCTTTACTAATCTTTCCTCTTCCCCTTTCTTCCCTCATGCTAGAAATTATAGTTTGGTAGCATATGCTACCAAACCCTGCTCAAAATCCACACGATTCCTGGGTTGTTGCTGTTGTTTGGTTTGTTGATTTTGTTTGTTTGTATTTTTTTTAAATGAAGCATTGATATTTAAACCAAGTTCATGTCAGGGAAGCACTCCACCACAGGACTACTTCCCAAGCCCTGTGGTTCAGGGAAGACAGCAGGGGAGTGAACAGTTGCTGTGGCATGTGCCAAGTGGTCCAAGTGGAATATGTAGAGGGTTGTGAGCGCTCAGCTGTGGATCCCCACAGAGGTTTGAGCTCCAGCTGCTCTGACCCCACACCCTCTCCAGTTCCTGTGCCGACAGCTTAGCAGCTCTTGTGATGGGAACAGCTGGCAGCAGCTGCTGCAGCCAAGGCATGAGGTCCTTCACCTTCCTGTCCCCTGTGCTTCAGAGGAATAGAAGGAACTCTACCTCACAATACAGGGATGGCCCAGGACTGGGAATCCCAGCTATAGGGATGGGTGACTTGGAATCTCAAGTCACCAGTGGCTATTCTGTTGGTTTGTTTTTATAGTGTTTATTGTGATGTTCTTCCTTCTTCAGTTACAAACTTAGAACATATTTAAGGAAGGAAAACTAGACGATGCAGAAAAATATTTAAATCACTACTCTGTGGTTTCACTCCATGGTTCCACTCTATGGTTCCACTCTGTGATGTCTAAGTTCCCCTTTACCCTCCTCTCCTCACACTGTCATGTTTCTCCCTGGGCCTAGTGTCCTGTGCATTTGTGTATCTTGGAGGCATGCATGTTCTGGTATTGTTCACATACAGGCAGAACTACCATCTGAGTGGGGAGGGGCTGCCACCTCCATTTGTCCTGCCCTGCTGGTAAAAATCTGGGTGGTAGGCCTCCTGAATGGTGCTGTGGTGAGAATATGAAGGGAGTAAGACTTAAATTTTTAGTTATTTTAATTTGTTTTGAGACTGAGTCTAACTATGTAACCTTAGCTGGCCTGGAATTTGATGTGTAGACCAGGATAGCCTCAAGTTCAAACCCCTGTGCTGGAATTAAAGGCATGCACTCCTGGCCCTGGCCAAGATCTTTTTTAAAACTTCTTGGGCTGAAGAAATGGCTCAGCCATTAAAGGCTAGGCTCACAACCAAAAATATAAAAAGCTTTTATACACAGACACACACATACACACAGACACACACACACACACACACACGGTCACCAGCCAAGATGGTAGCCAACCATAGGGTTACTGAAAATTTTTGAATAATGACCTAGAAAGTATTTGGATCATAGCTTTATGCCCCCTCCCCATCTCTCTCTCTCTCACATACACAAATACACATGAACGTATAGGAGGCACACACATAAATAAAATTAGCAATTAAATGTACAAGAAAGTAACAGAACAAGATTTTTAAAACAAACAAAAAAACCTTCCTGGGGTTAAAGAAATAAAAGGAAGCCAGGCATGATGCACACCTTTAATCCCATCACTCGGGAGGCAGAGGCAGGTGGAACTCTGAGTTGGAGGCAGACCTGGTTAAGGTAGTGATTTCCAGGGCTATGTAGAGAGACCCCATCTCAACTAAACAAATGAACAGAAAAATAAATATAAGCGTAAATATAATTAACTCAGAATAAAACAAATGTGTGTGTGTGTGTGTGTTGAAGCCCATGGGGTCAGAAGAGGGTGTCACATTCCTTGAAACTAGAGTTATATGCATACTGGCTTTTGTGAGCTACCCAATGTGTGAGCCAGGATCTGAACATAATTACTGAGCCAGCCTCCCCGGAATAAGATTTCTAATTTCCCACAGTCTGATAGAGGAATAAATGCTCAATTACAAAAAGACCCTGTTTTGCCAGGCAGTGGTGGTGCACACCTTTAATCCCAGCGCCTGAGAGGCAGAGGCAGGCAGATCTCAGTGACTTTGAGGCCAACCTGGTCTATAGAAGTGAGCTTCAGGACAGCCAGGACTGTTTCACAGAGAAACCCTGTCTCAACCCTGCCCTCCCAAAAGACCCTGTTTCCACAAAAAACAAAACAAAACAAAACAAAAAAACCTTGTTGTCATGTGTCCCAAGAGAGGCCCAAAGAGTAGTGCCATGCCTGGGAAGGCAGGAGCTGCAGCGTTGAAGCCTCCCTTCAGTTCATGTTGATGACATTTTCATGTGGTCAGCCAGTATTCATTCATTGCCTGCACTGGGCATGGTGAGAGAGGAATGGTGTAAGAGAAAACAGGAGTGGCCCTTCCCAAATTAAGTTCATCTAGAGCAAGAATAGGTGTTTGGACTGCTTGAACACGCCAAGATACAGGAGAGCATGGGCCAGGGCTTCCTCAAAGAGGTGGTGTTTATTTATTTATTTTTTAAAGATTTATTTATTATGTATATAGTATTCTGCCTATATATATCCTATAGGCCAGTAGAGGGCACCAGATCTCATTACAGATGGTTGTGAGCCACCATGTGGTTGCTGGGAATTGAACTCAGGACCTCTGGAAGTATAGTCAGTGCTCTTAACCTCCAAGCCACCTCTCCAGCCCAAGAGGTGGTGTTTAAATGGTGTCAGAAGGCATTGATGCCAAGAGCCGAGGGGTAAGGTTAAGGCATGTCATGGAGCCTGAAGACTAACCCAGGCAGGGAGAGGAGCACCCGAGCAAGACGATTAGAGGCAGGGAAGCCTGTAGAATGTTAGGGAAGCTGAAAGGAGGCTGTGTAGGCAAAGCATAGGGAGGGGAACTGAAGTTTACAGCGCAGCGGGGCCTGCTATATGGTGGCTGCTGCCATGAAGAAGCATGGAGGGCAGAGGTTGAGTGCGATGAGGGATATGTGAAGATGGGGATGTCATTGCTATTTTGTTGAAATATTTATTATCAATTAAGAAAAAGTTAGAAGCAAAGCCCTGAAACAGAGGAGAGAAGAGGCCCTTCAGGGAACTCTGGAAGGGCTGATTCAGTTAGGCAGTTCTCTTGGCAACTATGGTGAGCACTTGGCATCTTTCACTCTTAATTTCTATCATTTCCTCTGCTTTCTCCTCTGTCTAAATAGATTCAAACAGGGCTGGAGAGATGGCTCAGCAGAGCACAGTCTTATCTTCCAGAGGTCCTGAGTTCAATTCCCAGCAACGATATTGTGGCTCACAACCATCTGTAATGAGATCTGATGCCCTTTTCTGGCATGCAAACAGACATGCAGATAGAACACTGTATACATAATAAAATAAAATCTTAAAAAATGATTCAAACAGTATTCACATTTCTCTTTCTTACTTGGGTTCCTGGTCTTGTGGGATATGGAAGCCAGAGCATCTGCTGGGAGCAGCCAGTGAGCAGATGCGGTGGTCTGAAGCATCCTCTTCCCAGAGGCCGGCCACTTTCAGGGCTGGATGGAATGGGCTTCCCAGAAGGGAGGGAGTTCATTTTGTAGGCTTTATTTACTGAGTAGACAGGCTCTCACTTTGTAGCCGTGCTGATCTTAAGTTCACAGAAATCTGCCTGTCAACACAGAGCATTCCAGCTAGGCAGGAACCTGTCTCAAAAAACCAAAACAGAACAGTGGAATGGAAGCCCTTTTCTGTTTTGGTCCTTACCACCACCACTCCACACCTGCCCCAAAGAGTAAGAACAAATGCGTCTCACTGTTCCACGTGTAGGTATATAGGTAGCTGTGTGCATCACACACCTCTCACCTCACATTGAGGAGATTGTAGGGCCAGTTGGAACTACATAGGAAGATTGTCCCCCACAAAAATGCAGCAGTAATATAAGCAATTTCACAATTTTTTTCTTCCTGCTATCCTGGAAGTAGCTCTGTAAACCAGACTGGCCTCAAACTCACAGAGATCTGTTTGCCTCTGCCTTCTGAGTGCTAGGATTAAAGGCGTGCGCCACCACTGCCAGGCTACAATATTCTTTTAAGCAATTAAACAGAAACTTTTTTCCATGTCAGTTCTTTATTTTTTATTTTTTTTAAGATTTTTTTATTTATTTATACAGTATCCTGCCTGTAGTCCAGAAGAGGGCACCAGATCTCATTATAGGTGGTTATGAGCCACCATGTGGTTGCTGGGAATTGAACTCAGGACCTCTGGAAGAGCAGTCAGTGCTCTTAACTGCTGAGCCATCTCTCCAGCCCCCATGTCAGTTCTTTATACTTTGAAATGGCTGTGTGGTGTCTTGGCATACTGATATCCAGGAATATAACTCCATCCCATACAGACAGTTAACTCCACACAGTATCTTTTACTCACTGGAGTATATCTCTGGTACCCAGGAATTTAACTCCATCCCATACAGACAGTTAGTTCCACACAGTATCTTTTACTTGTTGGAGTGTATCTCTGGACCAATTCCTGACCGCTGGGTTCACGCAAAGGTGCTCATTCCATGTCAACAGATAGTGCAAGCTTGTCTTCCCAAGGCTGCTCCAGATTCCAGCTAGAGCGTGCCTGACTCTAATCTTGTTTTCTTTTCTTCTGGTTTCTAGACTTCTACACTGATTAATCAAGAGTGAAAAACCTGAAGCAATGCAAGCAGGAAGAAGAAATTAAAGTAGGTGGGTAGCTGTGCAGTTCACACCTCTGTGCCGTCACATTCCGAGTTTGCCTACACGTCTTCTCCCTTTTTGTTGCTTGAAAGAAAGTCAGTAGGTTCTAAATGAAGTTCGAGGGGAATTTTGGTTGCCTAAAGCAAAGGCAGGGTGGCTCTTAGCAGCAGTTAGATAACGGCGTGCTGCAGTGCCACAGCTGGTTTCTTCACAGCATCGGAAAGACAGCTTCCTTCCGGTGCCTTAGCAGGTTTCTTCAGCCATATACCCAAACAGATGGAGTCATCCATAGCTGCTTAGCAGCTATAGGTGTGACGCCAACTTTCCCTGCATGTGTCTGTTAGAAAGAAATGTTCACAACACCCAGGGCATGGTATGGGAATTGTCACTTTAAGACTTTGTTAGAATTACCAAAACAAGCAAAGCCCAGCCCAAAGAAATGGGCACAGCCAGCAGTCTTGTGAGGAGGGATGGGGCAGGCATCTTCCTCTTAGAAACAAATTGCATATACAGTGTGAACGTGTTGCTTGGAAGTGTGCTTCCTAGGGTCGGTGGTCATAGTTTTATGATAGCCAAGGATTCTGGCATAGAAGTACATGGTCTAAACCAGGTGGCATGACTGTTGGCTTCTCTTTCTTTCTTTCTTTCTTTCTTTCTTTCTTTCTTTCTTTCTTTCTTTCTTTCTGCTGGCTGGAACTCAGATCCACCTGCTTCTGCCTCACAAGTGGTGGGATCAAAGGCGTGCAGGTGTGCATCACCACACCACACCTGGCTTGTCACCTACTACACCTAAACCTGAAAATCCTGTGACTGGCCATGCATTAAGTTGGGAGTATGTAGCCCACAGATGTCTGCCCACTTGTGCAAGTGTCCATGGTTATCACTATGAAGGGAGTGAGAAACAGAGGCCACATGTGCCCAATTGACCCATGTCCACCTGGGCCTTTCCCACAGCTAGAATTGTCTGGAAGGTGCTGAGAACCTGATGGAGAGCTCGTCTCTTTGTGAAGAGCTCACTGGATCTGTTGTGTTCCTCAGCTCAGGATTAGTGTGGGAACAGCACAGCTCTAAAGCAGCTCAGTTTAGACTCAAGAAATGGTCTTTTATCTCAGTTTCTCAGCAGGTGTGAGGTGGGTGCTGGATACCACAGCAGAAGTAGCAGACATAGTCCTTGCCTTCAGGAAGCTTAGGAGTCTGGTCCTAGATGAATGCCTGTTGTCTTTTGTAGGTGAGAAGCAGGTGAGAAGTGGTTTGGAGAGGTGCATACCAAGCAGGCTATAGGCCTCAGGGCTTCTAGAGCAGCTGGGGGTGGTGCAGAGGCTGGAGAGGCTCAGTGCCCCTGATGATTCAAGAGTATGCGTGGGCTTGTGTCATGCAGAGCAGGAGCCACTGCTGACCTGAGTCTGCACATGGCTGTGAATGAGTCCAGGTTTTACCCTTGTGGCTCTAAGCAGAAAGCCACAGAGTCAGGCTTAGAAAGGCAACCCTTCTAGAAACCGGGCCAAGTTAACTTCCTTACCCTCCCCACATGCTCTCCTCAGGGTCTGTGCTTTCCTGCCCATGGGCCCTGATGAGGAAAGGTTATGTCCTGGGGAGGTGATCTCTTTAGAGAGAATGAGGAGGTGGAGGGTGGGTAGAGTCATCTAGTGTCCAGCAGAGCAGCCCTGTCCAGGTGGCCAGCCCTGCGCACGTCCCTCATACCTGTGAGCACCAGCTGCCTCATCTACTAAGGGCATTGCGTTTCTTCTGTTCCATCCGACTGTGAATGCTTCACGTGCCCCGTTAGGGCCTCAAATCCCTCTGCCTTGTGTGCCACGTACTGCGTTGTTGAAATCCTCACAAGGATACTGGGGTTTCACCAGCTGCTGTCTGTCCTGTGTTAAGGGCCTCTCTCCCATGATGTCATCTTCAGGGAGCAGTGAACAAATACTGACTGAAGACTAGGTGTGCTTGGCCGTGGCCGTAATGAAGGCTTTTAGAAGCAATGTTTGTCTAGATTGCCAAACATTACGATAAAAACACCATGCTTTGCTGTGCATCCACGACTGTCCTGGAACTCACTGTAGCCCAGGCTGGCCTCAAGCTCACAGAGATCCGCCTGCCTCTGCCTCCCGAGCGCTCGGACTGCTTGAGCACGACCGTAGCCGCCTTACTTTCGCGTTTCTTAATCTCATTTAGTTTAGTCTAGTGAAACACCCAGATGTTAGAGATAACGAAAGGGAGGCTCAAAGAGGTGACAGCTCTGGTGACACAAGGTGAAGTAGAAGAGCCCATCTCTGACCCCTGTAGCCCTGGAGTATGTGTTTCTGTAGGGGTAGATATGGCAGAGCTCCACTGTGTTCTCTCAGTGACTAACACATGATCGAGGTCTGAGCTCTGGGCAGCTTGTCCAGTTAGTGTTTCTCCTAAGACTTTTTCTCCAGATGCTTTGAGGCCACCTCTCTGCCTTGTGGGTGAGGTCCCCGACAGCTTGGAGTGTGTCTGCTTAGCTCCCTGGGCATCTTCCTTTTGGCCTGCAGCCATGCTCACAGAGAGAAGGCGTTGTTACTTCTGTGAGAGAAAGGAAGCAATGCCTGCTCCAACCTGGCGTGCGCACTGAAGATGCCCTCATCTAATGAGGAACCTTACCACTAGGACGACTCCTTTGAGTAGGATCCCGGGAGCAAGTGGAGAGGGTCTCAGGTGGGAACCCTGTTTGTTCAGGACTGTGTCTACACCAAGCCATCTAAAGAATCTGCCTGATAGAATCAGTGCGGCCAAGGTGTCCACATTACCCAAAGTCATGTGCACATCCAGCTCTGTCCTCATCAGAATTTCAGTGCATTTCTCCCAGAAACAGGTTGTTTTTGCAGAAGGGTTTCCAGAATTATTTGTTCTCTAGGAAGATTTTTTTATTTTTTTTTATTTTTTGTTTTTCGAGACAGGGTTTCTCTGTAGCTTTGGAGCCTATCCTGGAACTAGCTCTTGTAGACTAGGCTGGCCTCGAACTCACAGAGATCCACCTGCCTCTGCCTCTCAAGTACTGGGATTAAAGGTGTGCGCCACCACTGCCCAGTGAGAAGATTTTTTTTTAAGTTGAAAAAAAATATCCTAAAACTGATGGAGCCATAAAAGACCATAAATAGCTGGGCGATGGTGGCACATGCCTTTAATCCCAGCACTCGGGAGGCAGAGGCAGGCAGATCTCTGTGAGTTCAAGACCAGCCTGGTCTACAAGAGCTAGTTCCAGGACAGGCTCCAAAGCCACAGAGAAACCCTGTCTCAAAAAAACCAAAAAAAAAAAAAAAAAAAAAAAAAAAAAAAAAAAAAAAAAAAAAAAAAAAAAAAAAAAAAAAAAAAAAAAAAAAAACCACGCTAAAGGTACCACAACACACCTGATTTTAAGTTATATTGCAAAACTAGAATTAAGATGGTGTAGTGTTAGCCTAGAAAACAGACATATAGACAGGCCAGTGTGCTAGAATAGAAAGTCCAGAAATGAACTCATACATGCATTGTCAGCTAATCTTTAAGGCGTCAAAATATGCAGTGGAGAAAGGGATAGACAGTCTCTTTAATAAATGAAGAAGCAAGATGATCCATGGGAAAGAGTGGTATATTTTTTATACCACACATAAAACCCAACTAAAAATTGGCTTAAAATTTAGAGGTAAGACCTGATAGCTGGGGAGATGGCTTGGCAGATAAGAGCATTTTCCCTGTAGAACGAGGACCTGAGGACTTGAGTTCGAATTCCCCCATTCATATAAAAAGCAGTGCATAGATTTGAGATAGATTTGAGTGCCTATGACCTTAACACTGGGAGGTAAAGACAGAGTGGGTCCAGCCAGTTTAGCTCAGATGGCAAGCTCTGGCTTGGGAGAGACCCTGGCTCAATGCAGAAAGTCAGTCTTGCCTTGGCTTCCGTGTGTGTCTACAGGCACATGCGCCCACCCACACATTCAATATGGATGTGAGAGAGAGAGAAAGAGCACACACACGTGCATGCGCGCGCGCGCACACACACACACACACACACACACACACACACACAGTGTCTGGAGCTTTATAAGTCCTAGGATAGAGAAGAAAAAGTCCATGGTATTGGTCTTGGTAGCGATTTTTTGGATATAACATTTAAAGCATATCAAAGCAAAGAGGTGACTGCATAGCAGAGGCAGAGGAGATAGTAGGCAGGATGCATGGCAGAGGCAGAGGAGACAGTAGGCAGGATGCATGGCAGAGGCAGAGGAGATAGCAGGCAGGATGCATGGCAGAGGCAGAGGAGATAGCAGGCAGGATGCAAGGTGGCCAGAGAGAAGTCATTTGTCAGTCATTATGTACAATAAGGATTTAAATAAAAATATGTGAGACTCATATAACTTAATAACAAAAACAAGCACCTCAACCAGGTGGTGGTGGTGCACACCTTTAATCTCAGCACTTGGCAGAGGCAGGTGGATCTCTGTGAGTTCCAGGCCAGCCTGCTGGTCTATAAGAGCTAGTTCCAGGACAGGCACCAGAGCTACAGAGAAACCCTGTCTCGAAAAAAAAAAAAAAAAAAAAAAAAGCAAGCACCTCAAATAGTTCCATTAAGAAAGTACTTAGTTGATTTAAAATTTATTTTAGTTTTTGGTGTAATTGGGTCCCACATCGCCCAGACTGTCCTCAGACTCCCTGTGTAGCTCTAGATGGCTTTGAAACTCCTGATGCTCTTGCCTCTGCAATTACAGGCATGTGTTGCCATCCTAGCTTTTCCTGTTCTTGGAGATGAGGTCTTACCTATCATCCCTGCTGGTCTAAAACTTGTAGTAGTCCTATTCTCACTCTTCCCAAGTGCTGGAATACCTCCGGCTTTTTTGTTTTTGTATTTTTTATAAGATCTCATCTAGCCCTAACTGGCATTGAAGCTGCTATGTAGCCAAGGATGACTTTGAACTTTTTTTAAAAAAATTTTAGACTTATTTATATTATTTCTGTGAGTGTCTTGCCTGCATGTATGTGTACCACATGGATGTCTATTACCTGTGGAGCCTCTAGAACTGGAGTTAACAGATGTTTGTGAACCA